>JAQNCA010000006.1:22993585-23003701 GCA_029783725.1 Acanthurus tractus | reverse complement strand
TCTGATAAAGATGGGGGGGGGGTTGTTGCTGAGGATTTACAACCTAAAAAAACCCAGATCATTTTGTTAAATTTGATTGTGCTAATCAAGACTCTGTTATGACACCATCTGTCCCTCAACTTAAATGTTTTCAGTCAGATAACTTTTGGATTAGCTGTAACATGAGAAGGTTTGTGACCTGGTCACAAGCCCAACTCGCTTTGTGAAACCAACCTGCAGGAGCTTTCATAAGTTTGTTGGGATGCAATCTTTAATTTGTTTGTTTTTGTATCTTTTTATCAAAAGGGAAAACTGAAATACTTCAGCTCAGTGTTGTCTGGTCGAGATCATCAAATTCATCAATGTTTGCCTCCTTTTACTGAAAAAAGACAGCCCACTTTTTAACAGTAAAACAGCCCCAATAAAGGCAGTAAATTTCATTAGGAGTTAAAAATGCAGATAATTACATTAATCAAAGGCAGCCTGTTGAACCACAAATCTACAACAGTTTCACCTGAGATCATAAACACACAGTTCATGTCTTTGGATTGATGTATTTTTGCAGCAGCTGCTAACTGTTGCTGCTAGCTTGCTGCTATTAGCTGGTTGCATTGTCTTTCTTCTCTGATCTGAGTGCAGATATTATTTCCAACAAACTTGATAATAAAGGAAATAAGAAGTCCTGTATGTGGATGTTTTATTTATCTAAAACTGAACCCACTTAGTAATGGGATTTGACAATTTGCTTACAGAGAGCAGTCATTAAAGTGCTGAGGTATGTAGATCAGAGATACTGGACCTTGGGTACTTTGAAAGATGTGAGAGTGCGGCATGATTAGGCCAATTGCTGGAAGCGAGAGCATTTTTCAATTCTAAGTTAAATTGGTTGGTTTTATAAAGGTGAAAGGGGTAAGTGTAAAAATGACAATTAAGGCTGCTCTCCGTGTCTCAAGTCTGAGGTCTACCTAGAGCTCTCCTCTTGCTCCGGTAAGAGACAATTAGTCTCTGCTTTTCATTTCAAGTGAAGCTTAAGTTTTCAATTTCAGCTGCCCTTTTTGACCTCGGACTGTAAGAAGATGCTCTCATATCAGCCGGTGATGCTGAGACAAATGATGGAGAACATGCGGAGGTGCTGCTTTGATACATAAAGTGTGAAAAATATCCATCATCATACGGCAAACAACGGCTCTGCAGCGCGTGCTATCTTCTGTACATGTTCCACATTTCATGAAAACGGCGATTTCAATATGTCGACCTCGTGTAGCAGGAAGCAGGAAGAGACTTGCCATGTTATAAATATAAACCAGTCTTATCAGCCTGAAAAACAAAGAGGTAACAGACAGATAAGGACAGCTCAGCCCCTCAGGCGTGATGCTATAGATTTAACCTTTTGTCTAATTTAAACAGCGGTGAAGATACGGTCACCTCTCAGCCCTGCCTGAGCCTTTTTAGGGCCCTGAGCAGAATTTTGAATTCTCCTACCACCTTCACATCAGCCTATAATTAGCATTTTAGCTATTAGTTCATAAACTGTGCATTACAGGGTCGTTAACAATCTTCACAGTCTTTGTAAAAAAGTTCGGACAGCAGTTTTAAATTAAAATGTTGCATATCGACAGGAAAAAAACAAAACTTACATCCTTAAATCCATATATTTGATGCTTTGTAACCAAATAACTCATGTTAAAAGTTAAACTTTCTTGAAAGACGTGATATTCCAGCTAATTGGCACACAGTGGCCTCCTTAAGTGGCGATGACATGAACTCTGTGTTTAGCTGTGACATACCTTCAGACACCGGGTCATTTTGCCGGAAAATAAGTGTGATGGGCTTTTTTATTTAGCATAATTTAATTTTAATCAGCCAATATGTGAATAATTAGAGCTTGACTCAAACTCTGGCAGGACCTTAAAGTTGCCTCCATCTTAAAGGAGAAAAGAAATAACTTGAGAGAAGCAGAAAGGAAAAACGCTCGAGTCGTAACAGAAACATTTGTGGAAGAAACGAGAAACAGTTTGTGTGAGAAAGAGGAAGAGGAGAGCGAAGCCACCCCTCGGCCAGAGTCAATACTGATCTTGGTAAACATAAATAGGCTTGGATCTGTTACATCCACACATGGGCACTTCAGAAGAAGACTATTGATCAAATCCCACCAAAGGCAAAAATACAGGATAAATAACAGCGAGATTACAAACACCTTTTTTTCAGATGGACTATTCCATCCTGAAAACTGAGGAAGAGACAAAAAAATGAGCCACGAAGAAAGTTGATACCCAATAAAAGTCTGTTTTCAAGAGGAAAAACATGCAGAAAAAACCTAGAAGAGTTCAAATTTTAATTAATGCACAAACGAGCGAAGTGGCCAGTGTTGAATTAAATTATGGGACATGAGATGAGTGTGAATATACAAAGTTATGTTTCCTTTACGACCTCAAACAAGTAGAATATTTTAAAAGAGGTATTTAAATAATGATTGGTGTTCAGGGACAATTCACCTTCAAAGTTCTCTTTCTCCTTACGAGTACATCTAAGTGCTCCCACGGGGTTTTCCGAAATTCATCTAGAGGGAATATATTGTCCAGTATTTGTGTTATAAATCTTCAGTGTGGTTTGAACAAAAAGTCCTCGGAGCTGCAAAAGTTTCTGTTTTTAGATGCGACCAGGAGAAGCGACCTCCTTTCGGCCCCAAAAAACTTTCGAGGGCGCAACTTGCGTTACCTTGGCATCTCAAAAGGTCACCGCTTAAAGGCTGCGACTCCAAATGGCACTACGGCTCTTCCTCTGTGGAGCCTCCATCTTCCTTCAAAGGAAGCGCCTCCTCAAAGGAAGCAGCAGCCCCCCACCACCAACCACCAACACCCCCCACCCCCCCCGACCAAACCGAAACGTGACACAGCCGCAGCGTGATGAAATCCAATGGTAAATTACTCCGAATTTGAAAAAGGAGTTTAGATTTTTCTTTTTTTTTTTTTATACTCATAGTGGCTTTCCAAAACCTGGTTGAGAAAGCTCACGACATGCAATCAAATGCAATCAAATGCAGAAACCCAGCGTTGCCGTCTCACACAGGTCTGCAATAGTCGGGTCTAATTAAAGCTACGACCCCCAAGGTATTTTTTCCCCCCCTCTTCTACTTCGGAGGACTGCTGAGAGGGAGCAAACCATGTGAGTGCAAAGACAAACAGACTTATTAAGCCAAACAGGCCTATGGTGCTGCTTGATAAATGACAAGAGAGACGGATAAAGACGGCGGGGTGGGTGGTGGTGGTGGTGGGGGGAGCTTTTGATGGTGGAATTGAAGTGGGGAGAAAGTTCTCCACCAGGCAAACCACTCTGGGTTTATAAAACTGGCTTATTAATGTTCAAATGGAAAGGCCTGTATCTCCATTCAGATATGCTTTCTAATGGAGGAGGGAAAAAAGGGAATCATTCGCTCTCAGGGCAACACTCTGGAGAGGAGAATTCTCTTTCTAAGCCTTGACTGGCACCAAACCAATGCTGTAATTTGAGACTAAATCGCAGAAAAGGATGCAGCAGAGTGCACGCAAAATGTGCTATTTATTCTCTTGCAGTTTTCTTCAGCCTCCGCGAAATAAAATTATTCCTCAATGGGAAGAAATTGGCATGCTGCCAGGCATTTGTCTGCAGAATAAAAATTCAGTGAACATGATGCTTACTTCCCGCTCTGTTCCCTGTTAGCCTTAATACTTTCTCCGCCATGGCGGGCCTGACATGAGCGTTAGTCTTTCAAAGTTCAATCAGTCATTCCAACTGCTTCCCGCTGACAGGCCAAAGAGAACAACATGGCCACAAATCAAAGGTGAGCTGAGAGCCCCTCTTAGGCGAGCAGACTGGGGAGATGTATTGCTGGAGGCTTTGAAATGCAAAGGAGGAGAAGGATGTGTTTACATGATGACATTGTGTTTATCCATCAAAAGCAGACTGTAGAGAGAGGCGGTGTCGTTGCACTATTTGGAGATGGCGGATGACTGAGCACTCGGCGGAGCCTGGGTGGCACGCCAATCTAACAGCCAGGTCCCACTAGTGATGGAGGGCAACAGTCGGATTCGGTGCCACATCTCTTTCCAGCTCCCTGTCTGCTTCTGCCTCGTTCCTCCGCAAAACAAAACAAAAATAAAATTGAGAGCCATTTTTTTTTATTTTTCCGCTTCCTGTGGCGATCCCACGCGTGCCGGACCATCACGGCGAGCAAGAGTTGTTTTTTGTTTTTTACATATTCTGCTGTAGTTATGAGACAAAACACCGAAAACACAGTCGAAACAATCCAACAATCCATCTTCAATGCTTCATGTGTGATAACGGAGCTTTAAAAAACAGGCATGTGCAGGGTAATTGGGTGAAAGACACACTGAGTGAGAAGGAAAAGAGGAAAAAAAAGGGACAATCCTCTACCTGTCATCTCTAAAGCTCTGAGCCCCCCCCCACATGACTCCGTAGATTATGAAAAGGCCGCTGAAATATCAGAGGGTTTACTCTCCGACAACAAACACCGGCGTGCGGAGATGGATCTCATACCAGGTGGCATAAAATATGCAAATATGGGCCACATGCTCTAAAGCTGGACTCGGGGTGGCTCCTCGCTCACATTAGTCATGACTCCCTGGCAGCGAGCGCCGCCTGAATGCTAAAGCACAGTTTGGACAGATGAACCGGCATATGAGGGAAACACTGAGCTGAGATCTTATCGCTGAAACACACTGCAGAGTGACATATGATGGTGAAAAAAAGAAACACAGCGATGACCTGATGTCATTGCCCCTCGCTGTCTTTCAGCTCCACATAATCTGCTTTAGCAACGGGCCTTTAGCTTCCGGCACAAAGAGGCACGAGTCTGCAGTTTATTCCCTCATTTGCTTTGGGTTTTCTTTAGACAACCAACATAAATCAGCTTCCAGCGTGTTGCATGATTATGACTCTGAGAACGTACTGAAATGTATGGAAGAGAACGCAGTCGGTCGGCGTCGGCGGCAGCTGAGCGCTCTGCATTCACCTGTTCAAACAAGTTACATTAGCAGGGAAAAGAACAGATGGGGAACATTTTCAGGCGGCACTGCTTTAAGTGACAAGCTATGAAAGACAAAGTCTTCTTGTCTTGCATTTGTTTTTTACAACCTGCTGTGCGATAGACAAAGCTATTCTGCGCAGCTGCTGCTGTCCTGATGGATTATCAAGGTGGAAATTAGCTTACTGGTGCAGAGAGAGAGCCCCCTTTTTTTTACCCAGCAGAGTAAATATATAAAAGAAAAGAGGGGAGCTCACCAAGAGATCACCGTTCGCGTCGAGGTGCTTAAAAGTGCGGAGCAACGAGAATAAAGAGGAGTCATGTGGCGAGGAGGTGGAACAAAATAAATAAAAGAAGGAAGCTTCAGCATGTAAAGAAACCAAAGACCAGGAATAGTTTTTTTTTTTTTTTTTTGTGCAAAAGTTTCTAACAAAAGTTCAGTTAAGAAGATATTTTCTTTCATGTGTTTCACCTTTTGATACATCTAAGTTCTGCTGAGCCTTTCGGGCTTTTAAATGTCAGTGTTGCATCTGTCACTTTGTGTAGTACAGTTTAAAAATAAGCCAGAGAGAGGTGGGGAGGTGGGAAGGAGGATGAGAGGTGATGCAAGAATCAAGATCAGGAAAACCGTGTGGACCGAGATAAAGGCGAACCCGGTGGAGGGGGTGTAGGTGACACTCTGTCTTGAAGTCCCGCGCGCAGTGTTACGGCGACGTGGGCGTCCGAGGTTTTTGGCGATCACCTGGAGAAAGAGCCCGCTTACGCTCCGAGAAGCTGAGAGGTCCAGTGAAACCTCACACAGAGGACTTTAATCTGGGCAGAACGACATCTTCTCTTCATTTAAATAATCTCACGGACAACCGGCCAAAATGTCACGTCGCAGCTCTTTGCACGAATACTTTCACTCAGCTACGACAAACAGTGTTTAATGTCACATGAAATAAGAGGATTATTCCTTTAATAAGAGGCACATTTGTGATCATGGACATACGTTTGTCAGCCAGCTGTTGAGTATTTAAATGCTGCACGAGGACGTTTGATTAGAATAAAACATTATTTGATATCAGATGGTAAAACAACATTTTTCCAAAGCTAAGATTAGATTTGTTTACTCGACACTGCAGAACATATGACTCTTTTTCTGTCTTCAAAGATGAGATATGAACGCAGCGAGATATTCATCCCGGTTTTATTTGTGCTTCCTCTTTGTGTGGATGAGTTTCTAAGTTATGTTTCCCTTATGTTTTATTCTACGGAGCTATTATATATATTAGATTAAAGTTGGTGTTGATTTTTGGTGTCTCAGTTGTTGTGTATTGAGCCTCTATTGTGAGTATGAACATGTCAGATGTGTATTGATAAATATCCTGTTATTGAAGCAGCCATTAGTCATTATGATTAAAATCAACTGACTGTAGATAAAATACCAAAGAAAAACATGAGATTTGTATCCAGACAATGGATTTTTATATGATCAAGAGCAAGTTATTTATCATGAATTCTACATAAATGAAAACTAGTATTATTTTATTTAATTTAGTGAAAAAATGAGCAAAGATTCCACGTAAAAAATACTCAGAGTGAGAAACACTGAAGGTTGTGCAATTTACAAAAAAAATCACATCATAAGATTTCTGAGAACTGAATTCCTCAAATATTCAATCTGCCACCTCTCGCTGACATCTGGGCCCCCCCGCCACGCTGAGCTGCCTCAAGCAGCTGCAAGCGACTCATCTTCCTCTGCATGTTTTTGTTGGGCTGCATCAAAAGTCACGTGACCACGAAACGCAAAGATCCATCACATGATCTGTCGCCTTAAGTACAGACGCTACATTATCCCGCTCCTTCCTTGGATGATGGTGCAGGCACTTGCAAATGAATGCAACATGTCAAATCCCTCATACCTCACACACACACACGCACACGCACACACTTCCACGTAACATGCTTTTACACAGAGATAACTAGCTAATACGTGATGCCATGCTTGTTAAGGGAACTCTTACATCAAAAGGGACCTCCCCCTAGAGGCTTATGTGGAGGCATGTAAATACATCGACATCCTTCCAGCTGTACTGTGAAGAAAAGTAGGCTAAATCCTCAGTCCTCTCACTGACAATTTAGCCTAAAGTCTGTGTGTCTGTGTGTGTGTGTGTGTGTGTGTGTGTGTGCATGTGCGTGTGTGTGTGTGAGAGAGAGTGCATGTGTGAGATTAGAGCTGCCATTCATGGTTAATTCTACATATTCTAGCGAGGCAAGTTAATTAACGGAGGCCTTGTCCATATTTACTAACAGCAATAATTAAAGTGCAGGAGAAAAGCACAACTACGGCTCCGTTGTTCAATGGATGACGGTGCAAAAAAACAGCGTACAGTCTTCAAACAAAAGGTTTCAATTAACTTTCACCGTTTTTAAAATTTCAGGATTGGTGATTATTCTGTTTATGCTTCATCCCACAGATTATTTCTATGTATCTGATAAACTGATAGGCGGCTTTTCATGGTCACAAATGATGTAACGATCCTGTGCAGGAGCATCATTTTTGGATGTGCACCAGTCATTTTGCTTGACAACCTGAAACAGCCCCAACGTTAATTAGGCATTAAGTCAACGTGTTCGAATGAAGGTATTTAATCAGCTTCACTAAACACTGATGGGCTTTGTTTGCTTTGGTCTGGCCCCCGTCTGACTGACACAGTGGCTTGACTTTGCCTAAAGCAAAAAGACAGCACAACATATGTCTGCTCATAAATATGCCTGGAACATGTGGAAGAGACAAGAATCCTAATCATCCAAAGCCACTGTGATAACCTTCACATCAGGACTGACGTCAGCGCAGATTGATGCTGAGATTCGGTTTTGACTCGTTCGTCCAAATTGAAGCATCGAGGCAAAATCTCCAAACATTTGGGATAGGATGTGTTTTGAGCCAATATTCAATCTAATATTCATTCACAGATGTTCATGTTTGGTTTATTTGGTCTTATTCTGAAATTTCAACAAATAGTCAAAGGGGTTTTTAATGAAAAATTCTAGGTATTACACTAAATGTTCATGATACAACAACTTTGATCACAGAAAAGTTGGGTTTCTGTGTGTAAATGAAATAAAAATGCAATCATTTGCAAACAAACTGTGTTGACTGACAACATTCCTATGCCTTTATAGTACTGTCCTTTATTCATATGTTCGACTAAAGGGGTGAAACCCTCTTTATTCTCACAACTTGAGCCTCAACGATGCTCTTTTCATACCTGATCATGAAACTATCACCTGTTTACCTGTGGAATGAACCAAACAGGTGTTTTGAGAGAATTCCTCAACTTCCACAGAATAACAGAATAAGCAAATACACAGAAATCAAATCACACAGTTTCTTAAGTTTCTTTTAAATCAATGTTCTTCAGCAATTGGACCAAAGTGTATTTGGTAACAAGCCATTAAGATTTTTTTTTTAATAACAGCATGTTCTCTTCATTTAAATGCTGAGTACTGTAAGTGCTCACAATGTGAGCCTGTTATCTTAAAAAATATTACTGTGGGTTTTTTTGGAGCCTCAAAGTTGCCTGTTAGAATGAATCAGCTGCATATTTGTGCAGTAAGTTTTAACTATGCAGAGTTTCTGCTGCATCAAGATGAAATAAATAGAATAACTATGAGATGTCAGTAAGAGGTGACTGAAACGAGTAAGATCAGGTTGGTTTGTGTTGACAGAGGAGGAGAAGCTTACAAACCCCTCATGAGGCGTTCAAGTGCACCTTGCAGTCATCATGAAGCTAAACGAATTCATCTGTTTACATTTTGAAAGAGGACTTTTTTGCATGCTTTAAACGTCGTTATGCATTATTCCACATTCTCTGCCTTTTGGTACAGAGGCGCACCTTCACTGCATCGTAAGATCACCGTTCTGATTGTGCAGCAAATCTCTTCCTACGAGGCTCTATTATTAAGAAGACCCTTGATCTTACCACTTAGCGGATGAGTGAGTCAGCACGCGGCGTGACCTCCCCGATGCCCAGATGGCGATCTGTAATTCTGCTGAATATCAAAGCAGCGAGACGCAGCATGGTCCTCTTTGATGTCAAGCACACATCCTTATAAAATTGACCAAACAGTTTGTACCACGGACGGTTTGGAGAGCATGCAAGAGCATTTTCTTTACACTAACACAAATTCACTGGTTCAGTTTTGGACAAATTCAAGATGCTTGAGAGGAGGTTTTTATGTGAAGATGTGCATCGAGTTGTATTATTGGATATTTATGGTCCCCACAAAAATATATTTCCACTGTGAGAAATTAAGTTTTTTCTCTCAGACCACCTTTAACTCAAAAAATCAAACGTACACAAAATATGTTGTATCTAATAATTACTAAGCTAATTACTGTAAATGATGACAACAGAGGGATTAAAAAACTGTCAAGAAGACAAGTTTGCTCAAAAATGGACAGTTTCTTTCTATTTCTTTTTGCGTTTGTATAAAAATTAAGACACAAACTTAACACACGATCTAATAAACCCAGTAAAATTAATTATGACAGCGTCCAAAAGGATGAACGCGAACATGAAGAGGAAGATCTCTGATGTATGAAGCGTTTGTCAATCGTTCGCACCTCTGGCGAGCGTGCCATCTGGGTAATCGGCAGTCAGCATCACCTGCCCACACCCACACATCTGACAGCACACCCACACACACACATACCTGCACTGCTGTTGTTACGAGGACTCTGCACTGACTCAGTTTATAACACGACCCTTAACCCCAACACAAGGAAAATGATTGTTTTAGTGGGTTTGTCTCCTGACGTGATGCCTGTAACTCAGTGTTCGGTGTTTTAATGATGTTCTTGATCCATAGATTTAAATTTTACACAAACAGACACGAATAAAAATAAGAGCTCACTTTAATTTTACATGTAATCGCATCAGTCACAGCTGACTTTGGTAAGAAAGTTTGAAATAAAAAGGCCAGTAAAATCTATTTCACAAAGGACGTCTCTGATTCCTTTAGAAAGGAAGGACAGTGAAGAATGGCGGCTGGTTTCGTGGATGAATATTCGGCCCCGTTGGCGGCCGCTGTGACAAGTGGGAGCAGTCGTGACATGATAATGACAC
>JAQNCA010000006.1:22901014-22911776 GCA_029783725.1 Acanthurus tractus | reverse complement strand
TAATGTTATCATCCTTTAATTGGCAAAGGAAAATTAAATTGTTAAACTTGATTTGATGAAAATATTTATGAGATTAGTGTTGAAACATTTATTTGAATAACAAAATAAAGGGGAAAAAACGAGCTTTTCCAACTGGCTACTCTGCTCGGCTTCATATCGCTATAAACAGAGTATCTTAGATTGTTAGTCATAAAAGCAGTCTGAAAACATTACATATCATCCCAATAAAATATAACAAATTGACTAATTTTCAAAATTCTGGGTTGTGACAAAATATTCTAGATGAATTTGCAAGAAAACGATGGCCACAGCCTCAAAGAAACAACTTTGTTGACTTTTTATAGGTTTTTAATACCTAAGGATACATTTTTTAAAGTATTTCTGATATTATTCTAAATCCAAAAGATTCAAACAAACTCAAGTTTTGTTCCAGACCTTCAGCACATCACACTGTCTTGTTAAAATTCAGAAAAGCCCGTCTAACACAGTCTCTGTGCTCGAGCTTCAGGTCTAAGTGGGCCTCCTGATGTAAAGATTGTTTACAGGAAGTACAAAGAGGCTTTTATTAATTCACAACAGGCTCATATTTGTGCTCAGAGCGTATTGACTGGCTCCTATAATTTGTTTAAAAGGTATCAATAAATGTTGAATGCGATCTTCCAGTTGTCTTCTGGTAATAATGCGATCTAAATTGTTCTCAGGTATCGCATCATTATGATGAAAAGCACTCAAATCATCAGAGGGAGAGTCGAGTGCAAAAACGCACTGAGCATCAGAGCGGAGAGGTTAACCTTGAAGATGCACATAATGCAGCAGCAGCAGCAGCAGCAGCTTCCTGAGGAAGACGAGGCCTCAGCTCGGCGCGAGAGTTCCTCCTCCTTCGCTTCCTCCACCCCTCCACCCCTACCCCTCCAGCATTTTCAGAGCATGTCAAAAACCCTGAGAGGTTAATTATTTGGTGCATGATCTGTTTATTTATTTAACTCCGACCGCATTTCCACCGCTCTTATCTGTTTCTGCGCAGCATGTCAGGAAGTGGGCTGAATCCTAATAAACGAGATTCCATTATTAAAAGTAATGCAGCAGGTTTCGGAGGTGTGTGTGTGTGGGGGGGGGATGAGATATCAACTGCACACACACACACGCCGAGACATCATGCACCTTCTGCTGTCACTGTGTGAGACTTCAGAGGAGAAAAAAAAAAAGTCGGAGAGCTGATCTGAGCTTGTTCTCCAGCCAGCAAACCAACTCAGCTATTGGTAAATATCTCGAAAAATGATGCTCGTGAATGTAAATTGAGGAAAAAATGTGGGGAAAAAAATAAAAAGGGCTCAAGGTAACTGGTGAAAATTGACTGCGAATCACAAATCAGAAGCTTTTCTTTCGCCAGCACACACACACACACACACACACACACACACACACTTAGTGTCAGTGGAGAAGAAAGAAAACAGTAAAAACTGGGAGAAACTAAGTGGTGTTTGACTTCATACAAACGGTTCACTTATCGCATTGAATCTCCGCACTCAGACGGCGGGGGGGGGGGGGACATCTGATGATTTTTTTTTACAATCCTGAGCATTACTTTATTCCACTGCGGAGCTGTAAAAACATTAACATGCAGTGTGTGGGTGACGAACATTTCGCCTAATGGGTAAAAACGCTGTACGCTTTGAACAAAAATAAGAATTTCCGCCGCAGTTGTGAATGTTGCATTGTCTGCTATCAGGAGAGACGGAGCCGGTGCTATAGATGTCATGATCCACCTCGTCTCTCCCTATGAATTACAGAAGGTATTGCATTTATATCCGCTGATTTTACAGCCCCCAGTCTGTGTCCGACGCCCGTCTTCATTACCGCAGGAAGTCGCGTGTCCGTTATTCTGGCTGAGAGGAAAGGCGTGAAGGTCAGGGCGCCGAAATGATGCAAAAAAGGAAAATAATGTAACGAGCAGCACGGCCGAACTTGTGCATCGCAGACTGACAATGACTGTGCAAGAAGAAGTTTATTTTCCACTTCAGTTTGTGTTTTTAGCTTCCTGCATCAGCTCAGGGACGAACCGGCCGCCACCTGCTGCAGGTCACATGCTGACGGCGGATAAACATCTCAAACCCTGCGCCAACTGTCCCTTTAAACATCTGATGTCATCAATTAAAAATGACGTCTTCAGCTCAGTCCTAATCCATGAGATTAACGTGTGAGAGTGAAACAGAAACACCATCCAACCAAATGGGATGTTATCTCATATTTGACGCTGTGGTTGGAATGAAGCCGGCATCCTCTCGGCGCTGCCGCGTCACGCAGGATGTACCTTAAAGATAAAGCGGCGTCCGCCTCGGCTTTTTTCCTCCGCGGCGTGAGCTTTAATCTGGCCTGCCTCTCTGCTCAGTGGAGGGGCAGGAAACACTGACCGGCGTCGACACACACTCCGCCTTCAGCAGCTTCTCCAACCTCGTGTCGTCCTCCAGACCTGCTTCTGTTCACCTCCAAACGCCCTCCACCGTCGTTCATCCATGTGATGCAGCGACACACTGCTTCCCCTCGCTGGTGCATTATAAATCAATTATGTTCTGCTATGGAACCAATCTCTCTAATCTCTTCTCTCCAACATCCACTGAAATCATAATGATGACTGAGCCCATTCATCTTGGCTCATGTGGAGTGGGACTGTCACCCGGCAATATCACAGTCCTCCTGTGAGGGTGTTCGCACATGTACAACCCCCCCAAAAAGAGACTGTGTGCTAACTTTTCTACTCTTTTCCACTGACACAGTAAAAACCAACTGTGTCACCGTGCATCTGGTTCAATTTGGGATTCGTGAGATAAACATATCGTGGATTTTTATGCAAGAAACAACAAAATCCACATTTTTTAGACGTGCAAAGATCTTTGGAGATGTTTAAAAATGCAACTTAGGTTTGATTGATTTAAATCAGAGTGTTTGCATGTTGTCAAATTTGCAATAAAGATAAATTCCTAAGTCAAGAATGACCATTGTCACCTCACTTTTAACCCGATAAAGTCGATAAGTCGTGCCTCGCTGTGGATTCAATCATAGCTAGCTGAGCAGGAGCAGAGCTGAAGCTGGTGCAACAGGCCCTGCAACCTCCTCAGCCAGATCTTCTCCTGGTGGTTTTGCAGAAAACTGGCTGCACTGGTTCCTCCTGCAGACCAGGACGCCCACCGTGAGAATGTATTTAACCAGAGAAAAACAACAACAACAACAACAACACTGGTGCATTAATAAAGCGGTGTGTTACATCAAGGCAATGGGGGGAAAAAATCGAGGAAAAGCTGTTTTTTGAAACAAGAAAAGCTGAAAAGTCAACAGGGACGTTCACACTTAATAAAGTGCTGCGAAGTTGAACCTGACACCTTTAATGGGAGGCACAAACCACAGGAATATGTATTATATTTGATCCATGACGTGCTTAAGTGTTAAGAGAGTTGTAGTTAACACCATCATTTACAAAGACGAGCATCGGGGAGCCATTAGGCCTGTCTTGTATTTGACTTTGTGAGTAGCGGGATGTTTAACAACGCATGGGAGTCTGAGCAGGTGCAAGAGTGATTATTCCACTGCCCTTTTAACCACAAGCCACATTTCTCATGTTAACTCACACACACACACACACACACACACCGAGCGACAGGCAGGCATGCACACGGAGGAGAGGCGACAGACCAACCCACCCACATTCAGGCGATGTGATAAGATATTCTGCATGACAGCTGTGGCTACAGAGAGGAAAGAGAGATGTCGAGGGATTGGCTAAATCCAGTCTGCTATAGGCGCAGAAAACATAATAAATCCTATTGGCTTTAAAAAAGGCATCTCGCTCCCCTTCATCTCCACCGCAACCTTCTCAAGTCAAGTAAGGGAGCAAAAAAAGAGCTCCGGAAAAAAAAAAAAAAAACCCCTCTCGCCTGCAGCTACTTCAACTCCAATTTCGACTCGGACCCCGAAGCAGAAACTAAAGGCACTTTGGTCCAAAATATTGTCTCCAGAGGTAAAAAAAAAAAAAAAAAAGCTGAACATTGCTTGTTGCAGCAGAGTAACGCTTCATGCTACCTCACAAGGTCTTTAAAGGAAAAATCCTCCCTCTGGTATATACACACACACACACACACACACTCTCTTGGAAGTAAATATGTGATATTCAGTGCCCCCCCGCCCGACCTACTGTATCAAATCTACTTCAGCTTACAGTCGATTTTAAGGCATCCTTCAGTGTTTTCTGTGTTCGGAGATGCAAAAACAGTTGCGACGTATCCAAACAAAAAGCAGCGGAGGAAATCCCCTCAATGTCAACTCTCAGCTGCTGCCAGATTTTTTTTTTTTACATGAATTACAGTGAAATCTATACAACAGGATGTAAATTCCCTTTTCTCGCACAGCGCTGACTTGCAGTTTCCAATTACATAAAACAGAGGCGACAAAACTTATCGACTACAAACGTATTTACTCATCACTGAAAGAACTGAACTGAAACCTGTGTGTCTCATTTTCCTTCTGCTTTTGGCCAAAAACTTATCAGCCACTTCTTGTTTTATTATAGTGAGTAAAATCTATATCATGGACTAAACTGAGAGGATGCACAGTTATTATAAGTTTAGAAACATGCAAAATTCAGACTGTAGTCTCATGCGGTGGCTTTGCAATGGATACAATGGTAGTTTATGCAAATATAAAGAAATAACAAAAGCCAAAGTGCATTAAAACAGATTGATCTCATTGTATTTGTCCTGTCGGTGCAGACGGTCGGCACATCTAAGGTGACTTATGAGGTTTGAATCAAGGAAACGTGCAAAACGTCCTCGAACAGTCGAGGTAAAGTCAAGTAAAAGAGGTCAGAACGTCTGCAGGATCTGCTACGACCACGAAACATCTCAGCGGCGCCACTCAAGTGTCACTGAGGACTTTTAGCAGCTCCGTCTCTGAGAATCCAGCTTTCAAACAGTCAGATTTTTCTATTTTCCTTCATTTGTGCTCTTTCCCTCTCTCTCCTTTTCTTTTGCAAGACTCTTTATAAGCAATAATTCATCTTTAAGTAGAAAGAAGTCGTCCTGAAACACCCAGCGGTTATATTTATTGCAACAAAGATATTAGCTGCAGTAAAAATTTACAAGCTAAGCTTAAACAAGACTGAATAACACCAAAAAAAAAAAGAAGAAGCAAGTTTGATGGAAACTGTGGCATTAAATTTTATTTCATACATTTGCACGCTGGTCTCCACAGATCTGATGTGGTCTGAACTTTCAGCGGCAAAGAAGCTTCAGTCGATGTTTGAAATAGATTTTTTAGAAACGTTAGCATTTGTCCGTTTCCACAGCGTTTTTAAACCTTTTGTTTTTATATATGAACAAATTAAAAATGCTGATAAAAAGAGGTGGATAGAAATGCATTTACCACAAACAGAGCATTGAATGAGTGTCAATAATGAATTCAATTCTCCGTAAATTGACCCTGCAAATGAGTTTTTGATTCAGAAATGAAAAAAAAACACACAATAAACTAACTGGACTGAACTCGTCTCCTTCAGCAGATGATGCAACTTTCTGAAACAGACAATCCAAAAGTCAAAACCAGCTTGAACGATATTTGATGTGCAGAGATGTAAAAAAAAAAAAAAGAGAGAGAGAGAGAGGAAAAAAAAGGGCAGGTTTTGAACTTCAGCCTTAAAAAAAAAAAAAACAACCCTTTAATTTTTATTCATCACAAAATTACTTCCGTCACTTTCTATTCACGCAGACGAAATTTCAACCATGAAGGCCTTTGAGGAGAAACTGTCCGTCAGCCTCCTCACACCGACCGTTAATCACTCGGAGACTACAAAGCCTCCCAAAACACATCGGATTCTTGGAAAGAGATGGAGGAGCCGCTGGGATTTCCACCAGGAGGAGGCTTTTCACATCGCCTTCAAGAGCGGACATTTGAAAACAGGTATCAGCTCTTTAGACGAGTTTCCCAGCGATGGGCAGCGTCGAGCGTCAGCTGACGGACAATCGGGCCAGATGTTCTCGTCGCTTCACCGCGGAAACTTACGTCAATCAACCTCCTCCGAGCTGAAGCGACAATATTATGAATTCTCTCATAAAAAGTGGAACAAATGGGATTTGAACTCAGCGAAGGACCAAAGAAACGAGGGGATGAGCGACGCTGCTGAACACAGACCGGCGGTGACTCATTTCCTGAAGGGAACCGAACACTGAGTGGAAAGTTTCTGGTCTGACGAGGATACTTCCTGCCGAGGAGTCCGGTCCTCTCTCTTATCTCCTCTTTGAATCAGAGACACAACAAGAACTTCAGATTTATTCTCCATTTTCTGCTTCCGGAGCTCTTCAGCTGCAAACTTAATGCCTCTCTGTCGTCTGCTCTTAGTTAGAGATCAGCTGATTAACTCTCCCCCCCCCGGTCGGTGAAGTATCAGTAGTTGGGTGGAGCTTCATTTTAAATGGCAGCCACTTTTCTTGATGGGCTCGTTTGATTGATAAAAAATAATTTAAGCAGGGAGGCGAGCAGGCGATAAATAAAACTAGCGGGGAGCTGTGGCGGGGGAGCGAGGCGAAAGCACAATTGTTTTTTAATCTGGTGGTGATGAGCGAGGTCACCGGCGATGATTAAAGTGTAAGGGGGGGGGCGGGAGGGGGGGGGCATCATAGCTGCGCAACTGCTTGGGTCTTTTTTTTTTTCTGTTTGCACCTTGATGAGATGAAGGGCCAGGAGCATGCAGAATGGAGTGCCATGCTGCACCTTAATCCCTGATTTACTGCCTTTGGCGCTCATTGATTGAAAAGAGCAGCACATCACGGCTGATCTGCCTAACAAGGAATGGGCAAAGGGGAGATTAAAGAGTGTGTGTGCATGCGTGTGTGTGTGTTTGTGTGTGTGCGTGTGTGTGTGTGAAGTCTGTGAAGTGAGACGCCACCTACACACCCAAGTCATCTAAGTCACTGAAGTTGTGAGGCAGAAGCAGACAACCGTGCTGATGGGAAAGAATGAGCGAAAAGACCCTGAGCTGAGAGAAAAGACTGAGTAAACATGCCAACGGTTTGAGCTATGCAACACGTTCCCCGCTGAGCTCCTGTTTACACGTATAATGACTACGATACGGACATGCACATTTCCAAAGAGGCTAACCCACGCACAAAGAAGGCGCACACTAACACACACACACACACACACACATCCAATTAAGCAGGCAAGCTTGAGATAGGCATGCTTTAAAAGCTCACAATCAGAAGAAGGCTGACTTAATTAAGACTCCTACATACTGTATCTCTGAAGGCATTTCATCTCGTCTAAGATCCCGCCGGCTGCACCGAGCATCCCGAGCTCACCAGAGACCGCGCAACAAACTCGCAACACCAACACATCAACCTCGCATTCCTCGACGGAGTCGTGATGAGCCGCGGTTGCTACTAGTCTCACCAAAAAAAAAAAAAAAAAAAAAAAAAAAGATTAATTTTTTTTGGAAAAAAAAAAAAAAGCCTTTTCTATATTGTTTATAAAAAAAAAAAATAAAAAATTAGGACGCCCCCATGTGAGTAATTCATAATTGCCTGTTCAGACTTTCAAATGAACACACCGCCGCGGGCTACACACAAACAGGGGTAACCTGAGAGCTTTGGAAGACTCAGAGCTGTGGAGATGTGCTTGAGCCCAGATGCTAATTGGTATCCCCAAACTGATCCCCCCCCCCTGCTTGGGATCTGATTAGAAGATAAAGAATCTTTGGTCCTGGGCTTTCACTCGCTCATTTTCTCTGCTATTCTTGAACACACGCACACATCGGATCTCCGGAGACGACGATAAAGGAAAACCACAACTTGGTTACGGCTTCCATAATTTGCTCAGAGTCCTCAATCAAAACGTAACCGGCTTCTTGACAAACGAGACGGGACTGAACCTGGAGGCGTTATGACACCCTGCAGAAATGTTCCTTTGCAGAGCTGCAGACAATTAATAGATACAGAATAAACAGGAAGGCCTGGAGAGAAAAGAAGGTGCATGCTGCTGGAAGTGCAACCTGCAAAGGTAAACGGGCTGAAATGTGCGAGTAAAAACCGCGTTCTGTTCTCTTTAATGGGCAACATGAAGAGCTGCCGCTGTGCAAGAATAGCAACAAAAAACACAGGTAATCTGAATACTTCTGAACACACCTGGCTTTGGTCTACTGCATCGCCGTCTCAAGGGAGTGGACTGAAAAACTACGTCAGTAAAATCTGCACGGCTTCAGATGAGCCACAGTGAGAAGCAAAGGGAGTAAAAACTTCACTGAAATATTAAATTTAGACCTTAAAATCAAGAAAAGAAGCTCTGAAACTGAGCCGCGCTGATTTCTCTGTAAACCCCCTGAAAATGCATCAAAGCCGCGCAGCAAAGAGCTCGGCGGAGTCAAGAACCTTCAAAGACGAAACTATTTGTTCTTTTTTAAAAAAAATCACACGACGATCATTTTGTTCATAACAAACTTTCAGATTCGGGTGAGTTTACGGGAAAACAGAAAGACTACAATGTGCTTCAGTTCGCTTCACCTCACAGAGTGAAGACAAAGGGAATCTAAAGTGTTCACCATAAAACCTCTGAATGTCGCTTCATTTATTAGAGAGACGTAGTTTTAGCTTTCTATGAGTTGGTTGACCAAAAAAGTTTTTTCAGTGTGAGCTCAACAATTCATGTTCTTGGACTAAAAAGCAAATTAGTCAAAGCACATGACCATCTGCTCAAGTGGGAGAGACTAAGCCCCCATGGTGAGTTTGACAACTATCCCTCCATTCATCCATCCATCCACTCATCCATCCATGTTCCCATCCATCCGCACTGACTTTTGACAGAAACGAGTTTATGGCGAAGGATTTCTTTCATGCAACATGTCACATTTGCACATAATCACCTCAGCGAAGAAGCAAAGCAGAAACATAATAAACTGTTTATAATCCTGAAATTATAAACGGACTTGGCTGCATTTCCTCGTGTCTCAACGAAGTTATGAGACCAAATTTTAATATGCAAATCGCACAATGACTCACATGTTTTAGGACCAAATTTTAAATCAAAGAAAAAGGGAAGTTTTGTATTTTGAAAAGAATGTTACAGGAAGCACCTGAGGGCCGCTGACAGTCTCAGGCATCTTGGGTATCTTGGCTAACTATGCCAACATTTCTGAGATGGTAGTCAGACCCACTGAAGACACCTGCTAGCAGAGCTGGTAGCTTGGCTCCAACCACCAGTCATGCCATTCTTGGCTTGTGCACCGCGGTGAGGACTCCACAGTGACTCTGCACTGCCGCGTCGCCTCTATTTTTATTTCTTTATCCTCGCAGAGATCAACCGAGCAGAAATCACACGCTGCAAAAACACGTTCTGCAGGTGGAGGAGTTCAAATTCATGTTTTGTTCGAACTGAGCTGATTTAACTAAATAATAAATCACAGAAAAGCAGCTTAAATTCTTAAAAAGTCCAAAAAAATAAAAAATACAAAAGAGAGAAAGAACCATCAGCTTCACTTCGGCTTTCATGGCGGCGTCACCGATCACCAACACAGGAAACTGGAAGACGACAGCTTTGACAAATTAGCAGAAGCAGGTCTGAGTTCACGCTAATGTACGAGGTCAGTGGATGACCCGGTGTTAGCGTCGACCAGAGGGCCCCCCCATTATGAAATATGTCTGAATAAGACCCTCAACACTCTGCTGCACCAGGAGCTCACTGACAGGAACCGCCAGCAGGACTGAACCCAGAGCAGCAGGCGGAGAGCAGGGAAGACATCTTTCTTTGTGTTCCTGATGCTAAAAAAAGCCGCCAGCGCCGCGGGGCCTTTTTACACATTATAGATATTTCTTGTGTACGAGTTCAGAGTTTTTTTTGCCTCATGGTGGCACCAGAGAAACGGTCAGAGGGTCAAAATCATCATCAAGAGTGTACAACGTGTTCCAGTCGATGCTGCAAGGACAGCCGCGAACTCTGACCCCGAGTTTAATATCACTTCATGTTTCTGTTTACTGAAGCTGAAGCAAACAGACTATTCTTTTTTTAAATTTGACATTTTCATCACAAAAATGTAATAAATTATCGAATGAAAACATGCACATAACAACATGCATCGATGTCAGAGTGGGAAAGCTGCAAAAATAGGTGCTTTTGTGTTTTTGTGCAGCTTTTTTGCATTAAAGTCTGGTGTAAAAATAGACTAAAGACAGCACACACACACACACACACACACACACACACACACGCTGAGCAGCTAACATTAACGATCGACTGTTCTTAAATGCAGCTGTCTTCTAACAATGTCAGTGTCATGTTATATTACACAGATCCAGAATCAGTCTCCTCTAAACTAATTTCTGTATTAAAGCCATGAAGGAAAAGTGATCAATTCATCAGTTAGTCACATGACTCAGAGGGCGGCGGTTCAGATCACATTCGCTTCTGTTTGCGCTCGTCTCCGGTGCATCCGTCGTCTCCTCAGGGGAAGAAAAGCCTCGTGTGCACAGATTACACAGGAGCTCCAGATGAAGGTTAATGCTTCATCTTTTATGTTGCAGCTCTGAGGGCTGAGTGGAGGAGCTTCATCTGAACCTAAGTGGACCGTTCTCGGAGCAGATCCTCTGCAGAGTGGATCTTTTTCAGGCTGCACCTGCAGGGCATGCATGCATGCATGGAGGGTTGCGTGAGTCACGGGCGTGAGTCACGAGCGAGGTCAGCTTTCCTTTTTTGATATCGTGTCTTCCTTTTTTTTTTTTTTTGGACGCAG
>JAQNCA010000006.1:22789313-22802169 GCA_029783725.1 Acanthurus tractus | reverse complement strand
TGTGTCTGCTGGAAAGAATGGGATAATAAGGAAACAAAAGGTGATGCAGATAGGAAATGCTGGATGAATGTGAAATTGAATAGAATATTTACTCAGAACTACAACAGATGAGCCCTTTCTGGAACAGACAATGTCTGGAGATATCAGAGCTAAATTTATTTCTTTTTGGGAGAAAAAATGTAAAAAAAAAAAACAAACAAAAACAAAACATTTTTTTTCTGACAAATTCAGCAAGATTTTTTTAGATTCTGGGAATTTTCTAAAATGAGAAAAACTCCAGAAGGCTATAATTTGTTTGGAGGTGACACAAGCTCCTAATATTTAGTTCAATACATGCAACAAGGTACAAAATGAATGGTTACAGTGATTACAGGCAAAAAAAAAACCTACTTTGACCAAAAATACTGCACATATTTGTGAAAATTACTACCTTAAAAGTCAAACGGATGATTTCTGGATGTCCAAAAGTTTCTCAAATTACACTAAAAAGGCCAAAACTATGTGGACAGCCTCCTGACAGTAAATACTAAACACTACAGAGTTATTTTCAGACAATGTTTTGCCTCCACAGTTTTAATTAGAGCCTTTCCTGTCTCAACACGTCCCCGGTGCACTGAGCCATGCCCATAAATAAATAAATCGTTATTCCAGTTTGGTCTGGAGGAAACTGGCCTGCAGGCTCGACCTCAACCGCGTCCACCGGCACCTTCAAGCTGAACATGAACATGGACAGAGAGCCTGGTTTTTCTAAGCTAACATCAGCGGCCAACCTCACTGATGCTGTCGTGTCTGATTGGAAGCGAACGCCTGCAGCCGGGCTCAAACATCCGAGTGGAGGACCTTCCCACAGGAGTGGAGGCTGTTTAAGCAGCAGATTCATGCTCATGCTTTCGGAAATGTACTGCTAAATAATTACTTATGGGTGTAATTGAGTGTCCTAAAACTTTTGGCCACGTGTTTTATATCGCAGACCTTTTACGAGTTCGCTGCAGACACGCTGAATAAAACATGCAGTCAATCATGTATCAACTTAACGACTGGAGTCTAAGCACATCACTGCGGCGCGATGCGACTACAGCGCGCAATCAAATAGAGTCGTATCACCTCACCCCCTCCTTGACATTTTCAAAGTTAGCCCGCCTCCAAGAAAGCGTGAAACGAGTGGTCCTAATCCCTGCCTTAGCTCTGACTCAGTGCCTCCGGTTCATCTCCGGCAGAATCCAAAACAAAGGCCTGGCAAATGAAATGCATGGACAAAGGAGAGGCGGCACACAATGTGGCCCACCTGAATAGGCTGAAATGAACTAGTCTTGACAAAGCCGAGACGAGGGGGGAGGATGGGGGGGGAGGGGGGGTGAGAAAAGGGTCCCGTCAAAGCTTCTGAGGCTTGATTTGCCTCGCTGAATGAGAAACCCCTCAAAGCTGGGGAAAAAAAAAAAAGCCGGGGCCCTTGACTTGTACCTGTGACTGGCCCTGAAAATATTAGACACATGCTTTCCATTCTTCTCCGGTCATTATCACCAGATCAGAACCGCGGCCAGAATTAACAGTTTAATTGGTTCTGTTAAACAGACAGAGACAGGCAATATAAGAACTATTGAGCCGAATTCAATGAAGCGACTTCTTCAGTGTTTGTAACACTGGACAAGGTCAGCGTTCAAAGTCTCGGTAATAATGCGGTTGGCAAAGAGAATAGGTAAGTGCCAGACCGAAACAATCCAATCCACATCACACATCAGCATTAGGCCGGTGGGTTTGTTTTGCAATAAGCCTGCAGCTGACGTTGGCAGGGCTAATTATGAGGGCAACAGCTATACTACAGGATCAATTTCCACGTAACAGAACCCTAATTTCATCTGTCGGGCATTTAAATTCTTCCTTCCTATGGAAGATAACAGGAGCATACGAATAGCAATTAAATGCTGCTCAACTTTGGTGAGATTACACTGGTGAGGGAGACAGCCAATAAGAGCAGGTTTATTGCCTCTGAGAAGTGAGGGGAAAGAAAGAAGAAAACAAGACGCCGCTCGAATGTAACTCGTACAAAATCGCTTTAAAAGTTCAAATCTTTTCATTTGAGAGACATTAGATCACATGTGTCGAAACAAACATCCGTTTTATTAAATTTAAAACGTGCCGTGCAGATTTTAATTTCGACTAAAACGATGCAAAGTGCACAACAGTGCAGCAAATACTGGATGCAACATGAGTTCTGCTTCATGACCAATGTGAGCCTGCAGATCTAAGGGTCACCTTTAAGATTAAAAACAGGACACAAACACATAACTATCCTCACGACTCCAGCCGTCCACAAATAAAATAATCTTGAAAATGAGTCGAGGGAAGAGACACATGTGATTGAAACAGATTATGTTGTTTTATTGACCGGTTAAAGTCAATGATGTCCTGAGGTAATAAACACAAAACCTATTTGACCTGAATCCCTGTGCACACTGACGGAGGCTAAAAACTGAACTTAAAAAAAGCAAACCCTAAAGCTGCAGCTCTTCTGGGTGTTCGGATGCATCATGTAGTGACACAGCAAAATTTCATCCCCGCTGCCTGACAAGGACACTGATACAGCCTCTGCAAAAGCCCACAGTGTGTCCGCTGCCTGTGTTTAATGTCCTCTGCTGACAGTTTTAAAAATGGATGTATGTCATAAGGTGCTGAATTGTCCAATGTGAGCATAATTCCAAGAGATACCAGGCAATGAAATTAATATGCATGTCCTTGCAATAAAGGTGTTTCTGCAAAGCTCAGTGCCAGAGTGACGACTTGCTGGTCGAGCAGAAGCTGCTTACATAAAAATAAAACAATATTCCGATATAGAGAATGACGGCGGCTGATGAGAATTTAGTCATGCTCAGACGCTCGGCGAAACTAATCAAAACACAACCAGGTTAGTGATGTGCAATTAAGCCTGAATCCAATGATGTGACATCTTTGCAGGGTTTTTTTGGACAGAAACCTGTGCAGCCAAGCAAAGTGGCTCTCTGGAAAGTGAAACAAACAAACCAAAAAAAAAAAAAAAAAGTGAGTGTTCGTCTCTGGCAGCGTTTCAGCGATGCAGTTACTTTCTGACAACTCAAGAGTTCTTTTGGACAAAACTGAACAAACAAAAGCTTTGAGTAAAAAAAAAAAAAAAACAAACACTCAAACTCAAGTAGCTCCCTCGTTTCATCTTTGCATGAAACGTTAGCTAGCATTAAAAGTCACACAGCGAAAGCCATCAGATGTCAAGATTCCTGTTTGTCTGACTTCTTGTAAGTAGACCACATCTACAGTTTTGTTGGGGGGTTTTTTTTGTTTCCTTGGAGATTCAGAGATGTTCTTACTCGCTTCACATTTGCTTCCCACGTGCTTTGTGCCTCTGCATGCAGAGACAAAACATCGTTACAAAGCAGGCCCACCCAACTACTATATTTAACGATTTGTAAAACGCTGCTCGGCTTTGGCTTTTCAGGATTTTGAGGCCCTTCAGAAAGCAGGAGATAGCTGAAATGTGATTAAAATACTAAAAAAAAAAAAAAAAGAGGCAGAGCGCAGAACTGAGCTGTCAGTCATCAATCATGCTCCATACCATTAACTCTCTCCCTCTATTTATTATATATTTTATATATTTATGGATGTCATGCAGGCTTACAGACATCTCCTCTCTTACATGTTTGATCAGATGTCTTCGTACTCATATATGAATGCAGAGTCTGTTTGGCTCTTATCAGGTCACATTTATGAATATTTCAGGTCACTTTCAGTTCTCTCTTTTTTTTTTACATTCCAAGTGGTGCCATCCTCCAGCCCTGACCGACCAATCACAGCGCGAGAACTTGACCTTCAACCGCTAAGAGCGGCGACACGCATGACATCGAGCTGAGCGCCACGTGCAAGCTAAAGCAGGGCTTCGACTGATTTCAAGTGGAGAACAATGGCAGCATTTCATCTAATATTCTCACATTCCAGCTAATCGGAACGTTAAAATGTATTTCTGAGGAAAACTAAGGCAGGAAACATCAAATTCAGTTGATCTGTAATTGATCAGGAGCCTCGTTGCTGTTATCCTGATTTCAGCTCGTTATTTCATTAAAATAGTTGATGGGTTTTGATTTTGGCTCTGATCTTTAAGTTAAAATTTTCTTTAATAAAGATCGTATTTCATCATATTTTAATAAAATAGGTCCCAGTTTCTGATCAGCGTTTTCATTTGCTGTTGTCGCTTCTTTGCCGTAAACAGAAGAAGTCAATATTTATCTGTCGTCTTGATGAATTAGGACATAAGTTTCCACAACACTGACTCCATCAGTACGACGATCCAGTCATGTCACATTCATCACTCTGCTGCTCTAAGTTTCTCTTCATAACAGGGAAACCGTTTTCACTCAATAATTCATTCAAATTGGCTCAACTGGGCCACTTGTTTGGTATTTACTCCTGAAAAACTCAACAATTCCTGCGCTGGTTTCAATGCCAAAACTTTCAAGGAGCTAAAATGGAAAAATTGATTGCTATTCGCCATTAAGAAATGCTTTTAGTGTGAAAATTCTGCAGGAAGTGTTAAGATTCCTCAGATAAAATAGCAGTTTTAAGTGTGAATCTTTAGTCGTTCTTTTAAACCTCAGAAATCACATCATATTAATTCATAAGAAATCCCAAATCCCCTTTTTATATTATGTTTCATAAACTTTAAATACTAAAAAAAATAAAAAGGTACAACCAGTGGTCTTATTTTCAGTGGTTAAACTAAACTAACATTTAGTCGAACCAAAATGTTTACATATTGTTGATCTCACCCCAACGTCTGACATTTAGCTCTCCTAATGTACCCGGACAGCTGTCGCTATGAATGAGTATCCCACATGGTGCTGTGATACTGTGACTTGCTCATTTGTGTGATATCACGAAGCATTCGGATATTCAAGCCCACTGAATTTCCACATTTACCGAAGCCTGTAGGAGGTAGGAACTCTCAGGACATCGCTGTGCTTTGTTCTGCTCTTCCAAGGCAGTAATTTTGCTCAACACCTCACCTAATGACTGTTTTGATGAGCACATAAATGCCACCTTGGTTTCTGTGATTCAGAAATCAAGCTGTGAGGTGGGGATACTGTTATCACCAGGCCTGTGCTTTTAGTGGTCTGGTGCATCTCCAGCTCCTGTTAGGTCTGGATCAATGCATGGTCAATCCTTTCCCTGAGAGGATGTATCGATTTGGTTCCTCTAGCTGACCAACCTCTAATCTCTTGAAACGGTGTGCTGCTCCGCCTGCTCTTTGGAGACACCGTATCCTGCCTGAGCCGAGGCCTAGTGCCGAGCACAAAAATACAACTATGTCAGAGAAATCTATTAACTGCTGCTTTAATAGTCTGTAATGTGAAACGTGTTCGATATCAAATACAGGGCCGGGCCACGGCGGGGGTTCAGGAGGCTGCTCCGAGTTCCCATCAAATAGTTTCGTAACCCACGGAGAATGGTTCGTCTTCATCCAGCATCATGCAGATTTTATCGGAAGGAATTACTGTTGTGACACTACAAATGGTGAGGACTAAAAAGTTATTTTTCTTTCACGAGAAATCATCTTTTTTCAGGGCGCACAGATCTTACTCTATTTCCTAAGATAACACTGCTCGAATGTCCTCGGTCTCCTAGCTACACGCGGATTATTTTAGCCAAATGAGGATGATTGCTGTAATTTTTTTTTTTCTGCCATTATTTGCCACCTTTTCAGACATTTGCGTAACACACTTCCACCTCTTCTCTCATCTCATGAAGATCTTATTTCCAGCCAATGGCAGAGATTGAGTTAATGTCGTCTAATAGGCTCATAAGTAGCATTCTGAAGCAGACACTAGACGAGAGAGAGCAAACAGCATCATGCTAATGAATGTGTACATAGCGCTCCATTTGGGTCGAGAGGGAAAAAAAAATAAATTAGCAAGTGCTAAGCATCACAGCTCAGCTCGGGCCATATTTATGTCAGCTGGGATAAGTTTACCGCGGTGTGAGCGAAGCCACAATGTCTTGAAGATGATTAATATTTGATGAAGGCTAAGTGCAGGGAGGGAACCAGAAGGTTCGGTTTGCTGCTTGGGGGAGTGTGAGCAATTGAATGTGACTTGGAGAAAAGGTCAGCTTTGTTTGGCATCAGTGTAGGTCACCGCAGAGTATTTTCCGTCTTTTGTATATGGGTGCATTCATAACAGGTATCTTTGCAATGGTTTATCAATACTCTGCAGGGTTTTTCTTTTGTTGATTTGGTCTCAAGAACCAAGAAAGGCTTCAAAAAGAAGGGCAATGCTGAGAACCTTTAAGTTACAGTTGGATGTAATTCGATGAACTCAATAGGAATGGGAGTCAAGTTGCATCCTGAACACAAAGTTCTTCAAATTGAGAGGCATAAAGTTAACTGTAAGTTTTAAAAAAACAAGAAAAACTGTAAAAATTCTGCTCAGATTGAATCACAAAGAACTCAAATGGGCCAATTTTGTGCAATTTTGTGCACTTTATGGCCACAAGAATGCAAACACACCTGTGCACATGATCAAGAGAGCAAAAGATCCAAAATGAGCATAAAGTCCAAGCCCTAGCAAAGTTATTATAGTGTATATAATGTAGTTTCTAACTTCATGAGCCAGACCAATATTCTGCAAAGTTCAGGCACTCCTCTTTTTGGGTTTTGGATGTGAAATATTAACCAATAAGATATGAATGAATATTTAATGAATAATTTTGCATTTTATCTGATGTAGAGTATTATTGCAATGGCACACTGCAAAATCCAACCGGCCTTAAAATAGTTCAATCAGTTGGCAACAATATGGAGCCTATTAGTAATAGATTAATTTCAACCTGGGGAGCAGAGGAGCCAGCCTAATCCGAGTCACGCAGCAGCCAGAATATGTTATCCAAGGCTGTTCAAAGCATCTAAATATGGAAGCGGTGGGATACTAAATGTTTGACTGCCCTTCCATAATGTATTTCCATATAGACTCTGATGCATTAAAACAATGCATTAATATAAGCAGTTCAGATGAGGCCGGTTTTTGCTGCTGTTTGCAGAGATTCAAAGGGGTCAACACACACCAAGTCTATGTCTGATCTTCCTTTTTAATGAAATGCCTGCAGGGCGATGAGGTCCAGGACTCGCAACTTAAGAGGGAACTTAAAAAAAGCACAGAAGGCTGTGGAGGAATGGTCTTTACATTCAAGCTGTTTTTTGCATAACAAACAGCATGAAGAGTCTTATATAACTATTAATACTGAAAAGGTTAATAACATTGGTTAAGCACTCTTACCCTTCGTGTACATGCATGATTTTTTTATTTTTCTGTCAGATAATATTCCTTTAATGAAATTCTCCTTTGATTTATCTGAGACAGTCAGTGGGACTTCAGTTCATGGGCTGAAAAATAAATATATATATATATAAAAATGAAGAGCTGAAACCTGATAGAAGCCACAAGTAGCAATAGACTAGAGTGTTGATTCTCATTGAGTTCGGCAGACTAACAACCCTTTTGCATCATCTGATTAAATGTTAATATCAAAAGTGCGTGTCTAAAGGTCAGGGTTTTATCTTTAACACACAGGCACCAAAAAGGAAACGCCGGTATCTGAGTTTGACGTACCGTATATATAGTTTTTAGTCACTATGACTACCTTGCTGTCGCTGATGGCTGCAGGTTATGCATACACATGCACGCTCAGGCAGGTAGTGAAAACAGCATGAAGAGCCGAGGCTGACTGATGCACTATTTATTCCATGCAGGAACATGGTGATGCTACTCTGATGGCAGTGCGAGTGGGGAAAATTACCAGGCTGTCTCTCCACAGGCCTGACTGATTATTCTCAAAGACGAGCCTGGGTGCACCATAATCCCCTTGTTTCCGAGGGGGGCCTGATTGTGCTGCCATACATGCAGGAACCTTGATAAAACAAAACTTCAGAGGAAGCCAGCAACGTGGGGTGGTGCCGCCGCGTTGGAGGGAAATAATGCACGCCATGAATGATGAACCAGTGATTTGTCGCTTTTTTTTAACATAACAATACAGTTGGCCGTCATTAAAATGTATCATATGATAAGAGTCGACCTGAATGAATCAAGATATAGCTAAAAAAAAAACAGTAGTTTTGTCACGACAGATTTTCCAGCATGATAGCTGCAGTGCTGGCATGAAATAAACCTTTAGAAAGGATTAATATATCAAAATAAAATGCTCAGAAAAGGTATAATTACTAATTGGTTTGAATACAGTATATGTATTTCACAGATTTTGATGCATCAGTGTTTCCGCCTGCAGTTTTCTTTGACATTTGCAAGGATTTGCAAAGTGTAAGCTGAATATTTTTAGCACCGGTTTATCTGCATTATGTTAAGTCTGTAGAAATTTTCAGGTTGAATCCGTTCAGAACTTTAAATCAAAACACCAGAAGTGAATCGCTGAGGTTATCTGTCATTTTTACTGTTTAAAACATTATTTTCTCTCATTGAAGTAGAAGGAGAATCATCATTTTTCCGATCCCAAATGTCTGGAAAAGTTCAGCCCTTCACCCTCAAAGTGAACATTCACTGCATGCATAAACAGCCACAGCAGCAGAAGCACCCTTTTAAATTCTCCCAAAGTTTTTTTGTTCAAGCTAAACTTCCATTAAACAAAGTCCATTTGTTCCAACCGCTCATTAATTTCAGTGGGAAACACATTGTCACTCTCTAAGCCATGGTAAATTACTCGCTGGCACACACTCAAACTCATATAGGAAGTGGCTGCGTCAGCTTTTGCAAAACACTGGTTCCAGCCCCAGCAGCTTCAATCTGTGTGGCATGACAGGAGGCTAATTTGACTAAAGAGTGAGCTTTAGAAACTTGTGAAACCCGGTGCAGCAAAGATTTTCATAGTTTGGCAACAGATTCATTAGGTCCTTGCACTAAAACAGGCTTTAAAACCACCAAAAGTGCAATTATTATTCATTTTAAAGGAATAATATCAGTGTTTCTTCGATGCCCATCCATATCTTTCACATATGTATGTATGAGAACTGTTTAAATAAATTAAATCATGCTTCATCAATGAGTTACGCTGCTCGTAGTTCTTGCAGAAATGTGGGGCAGCTGTGCATGCAGAGGTCAGGGCCCACTGAGGACTTTCTGAGATCCTTGCTGGAATTTGATTTTAAATTTTTTCCCCTGAATTTGGCTGAATGTGATGAAAAAGAATCTTTAAAGTTTACAATGGCAACGCTGAGTCTCTCTGACAGATACATGCTGTAATAATATTTAATCAGAGTTGCTGGTTCTCCTTTAACAAAAGTGAACAGGCTGCAGCAATCGAGAGAATTGACAAAAATAAGAAACTATCAAAGATAATAAAACCAGAGAATCAACCAAATCCAACACTGAATGCCATGTTTTATTAGATTTCTTAATCCTCCATACAAAAGGCAAGTTGCAATCAAAAATACTAGTTTCCTACTGAGAAAATATAAAGGGACAATAATTTCTAATGCAGAAATACAACAGATGTTTACAGCCTGAACACAGCAACCTGCAGGGAGTGTCAGGCGCAGCCTTTCCCAGCATGCACCGAGAAAAAAGGCGTGGAGGCTTCCAGGACGGGTCACAAGTCCATCACAGCCTCCGTTTTTCATCCCTCGTTTCAATCAATGCTGTGTTGCAGCCATCTTTAATAAGCGAGGGCTAAAGTAGGTGAAGGCTTTAAATCAAGAACTCAATAAGCCTGATGTCTGCTGATTAATTGTGGTCATTTTGATATTTAATTAAAACAACGATGCACTCAAAGGCAAAATTTATCAGCCTGGTTCACTAATGCTTACTGATCAATCACTGTCCTTAGACTATATACATATATGTGTATAAACACACTTTATATACACATGTATATGGTTAACTTGTGACATGCAATACATAAGTTTTTGTTTTGAGTCCTGAACGAGTCATTAAACACTATTCACCAAATGTGATACCATTTAAACAACAGAGATTTGACTTATTTTCGATGTTCAACTAAAACATGTTGAAAAAAAGTTTAAAAAGTTGTTGTGGCAAAATTATTTCCTGCAACTTGATGGTAAATTTTGAGAATTTAGTGTCAAGTCGCTTGAAATGAAAGAAAATGTGTTGATCGTGGCCTGATTGGTGGTGAAGTCAGAATGAAGTTGCAGGTTTTTATAATGTTGTAAAATCGAGCCTTAGGGCATCAAATACTTGACTCAAATCCATGTCATGTGACTGCACTCACACTTTTGACATACAGCATCGACCTAACATGCTTCTACCTGAGATGATAATGTTTAAAGTCAAAGCAAAAAGAAGTTTTAAAGTCAGAATCGTAATCAAATTTTCACGAATATACCTTCCCTTTATAAAATTTTCATCCCTGTCTTGTTGCATGAATGCTCAAATGATATTTGGCCTTTTAAGACTTAGGAAGAGAGATTTTAAATTATTAATGCAACCCAGTATTAATGAGCAATATGTTACAGCCCAACATGAAATGCTCGGCCCTCAGTGAAGTATTTCAGTGGATGGTGGGAGATCAAAATTTGAAAATTTAGCAGTGCTGGACCTGCAGTCACAGTCTACTACCTTTTGCCATTTTTCCTCTGAAATGACCCACAGATGTCATTTTTCAAAACATTAGTGTGACAAAATGAAGGCGGTCTGACACGGCCGTCAAACTCAGCCTTTGCTATTTTTGCTCTGAAATGACCCACCCTTGTCATCTTTCAGCACATTAGCGTGACAAAATAGAAAGGAGATTGAAGTGGCACCATCTGTGGATGACAGAGGACGCAATGAATTGATTTTCACTGTCTGATGTGCTCTTTCACACCATGCCGGTTTTTTTTTTAATATTATTGAACCGACCGCAGAATATTTTAACAAATTAAAAAAAGAGAAAAGCTGAGAAAAAGAAAATTAAACACCAATTGATCATCAATTCGACAATTTAGCTCAGACAAAACAAATCTTGTTTTCGGAGTAACAACCACGTTAACCTGAGTAGATTTAATTATGCTGTTTGATTGTTCACATCTCTGGAGCTCCGGACTTTAGCAATCATGCCGTCTGCCGCTGGGAAATCATGCTATTTTATGTAAAAAGGAAAAAAAGCAAACTTTAACACACCAAACCATCTGTTTGAAGCTGAAATGCAGCAGTGACCCTGAGTGATTTTTTCTGCAGTGAACCCCCCCACACAGCTGAGACCATGTGAGCCATGTTTGAGTGCGAGGGAGAGACGAGTTGTTGAAGTGACAGAGTACCACAGAAAACTAAAGGGTTGGTTTTAAATGTTGGTGATGAAGCTGCAATTTTACTTAAAAATTACAGGAAAAAAGTAAGATGTCAGCATCAATGTGCATTAAACAATTTCCTTTAAAAGACTTCAAAAATAAAGTGCATCTCTCTAAGAAGAACCTGAGAAGTCCTTTCAAAATAAAATCACCAGGCATTAATATTTACACATTCCTTCACTTTAACTGTTCTCATTTTCCTCATGTCATTCACCAACAAAGGTGTTAAGCACCTGAATTAAGAGGCTGCTAAATGGCCGCACAAATACAACAGACTCTTTTGTATCTGGTATTTACATACATAAAGAGGCTGGTAGCTGCTACACATTAGCATTGCCGTTTCCCAACCTGTGGCGGACCAGTCATGTTAAGAAGTGTTGCCAAATGAGTGCAGTCGTCTCTGTGATCAATAAGAGGTCTTGAGACTTTGGCCTACTTACATCTGTAAGTATAAACTTGGCACAAGAACACATTCTCGCCTCACTTTCCAGAAGCTAATGTCTGATATATGAAAAAAATGACCTCCTGTGTGAAGTATAATGGTTTTATATGGCTCTCAAGAAGCACTAATAGAGGCTTCAGAGCTACAATTATTGGCCAATCATTCTGGTGTAGGAGGTAATATAATGTATATGGAGACAAGCGCCATCCTCCGCCAGCGCTGCTCAACAGGTCAGAGTTGACAGTGACAGGAACAAAATAAATGGCCATGTGGGCGGCGGGAAGCGAGTGCAGGGTCTCTGATTTCAGATTCCACAGTCCACACACTTGGTTCGTGAACCGCCGCGAGTCGCTGTATGCAAACTGACCGGGTCCATTCAGCTCGTGGTCAGTTGTGTTCGTAACATTAAAATCTGAGAGGTGGCGAAATAAATCGTGTATGAGACATGGATGGATTCCATATTTAAATTCTGCAACTGCTGCTGATGGTCACTCTTATCTGGACTCCTCTGCAGGGTGACAAAGGTTGTTTTTAGTGACGGTTAATACCGTTTCCCCTCTGCTTTAAGGAGCTTTATGGGGAGTTACAGCTCTCCATCCAACAACTTTACTGTTTTGGTCCACTCTTAATGCTCTCATGCACCTTTAAAATATCCCTGAATCCCTGATACTCAGTGACTCAACCGTCTGGACGCCATCAACTTCATTTAAATGCACTGATCTGCTGAGTTTGTGTCTGCGTTTTTTGTAGTTATTTTCTATTTGTGCACTGAAAACGTGAAGACATATTTGCAAATAAAAGCATTATTATTCAAATGAGGAGTTGTCAGGTTGTTTTCTCTCTGTGTAATGGTTAGACTTTGCAATTTAAAAAAAAAAAAAAAACTTTCCGAAACAGATAATGTAAGAGTCACTCCCATTCCACGCAGGGATTTGGACAAGCAAGCAGAGATGTGTGACAGTACACACAATTTCCTTTTTTACATCCTTTTTTTCCTCCCATTCTTCACACCACTACATCTGTCACTTGTAGTAGTTTAAATGTAAGAGGATAACAGCCTTTAAGAAGAGTCTGACTGGATAAACAATGTTACTGACTGACTG
>JAQNCA010000006.1:22767854-22779073 GCA_029783725.1 Acanthurus tractus | reverse complement strand
CCCCCCCCACCTCACCAGCCCCGCGGGCCGCACCGCTCACCCTCACCCCCCCCGCCCCCCGCCGGCGGGGGGGGGGCCAGATGTAAACAATCACAGCTGAGATTTGTGGTTTATCTGAGGGAAAGAAATGCAAACTGCAGCAAAAAAAACTCTCACTAGCTGAAGAAAACTATGTTCAGTTTCACTTTCGTAGGTTTTTTTAGGAACTAATTATTGCCTGAGCGGGTGAAATCATGTTATATGTCTGATGTTAGAGATCATTAGTGAGGTAGCAGTGACTGAACGAGTGAGCTGTGAACTCGTGCCAGTGACCATTAACATGCGGAAAATAAGCTAATTATGCTCAGAGTCAAAAAAAAAAGAAGGAATAATCTGTTTTCCTACAGTGCACCATATGCTGTGTTTCAGTCAACAAAAGGTGCGAAAAACAACACCTGAAGACAAAAGGTGGATTAACTCAACACATGTTGTACCTCCACTACAAAGTAATAACTTCCAGCGGGATCTCCTCCCGTCCATCGACTCAGGACGGCCTGATTATTTTCACTCTTAAAAAGGAGCAAAAGGCGATGTCAGACTGCCCATGGAAGATTTTTTCTGATAAAGCTCAAATTTACATCCAGCAAACATCACTGATAATCTCCTCCATTGCGACCTCATGAAAACAAAAGATAAGAAACACAATCGGTATCAAAACACTCAGCAGCTATGTAAACCAAGCCACAAGAAATGGATGTTTGAGTCACTCACACACACACACACACAAACACACACGAAGCAGCATTTACGAGTTTACAGCGGTGAAGTCGGGTTACTATACATTCTCCTGCATTCACAGATGCACACTCTGCTCTCACCTGCACTCTCACACACACACACACACACATTACATAACTGCACAAAAATGAAAACAGAGATCCCTCTCACCAGCACAGACGGATTGCCTAACTAAAGTTTTCAAGTCTCAGCAAGCTTTAGGTCACGGCGTGCTGCACAGGCAATCTTTAATAACACTTGTGGTGCCATGCCCCTGGAATTCAGAGCTTATAGTGCACATTACTGTTGGACTAGATGTTTCTGCAGGGAACCATAAAGAAAATTAAAAACGATAGCTACAATGAACAGTTTAATCGCATATCAGAATGGGGTTAAGTGATTTTTTAAAATACTTTTTCTAAATACCAAACAAATTAATAAGTGTCTTTACTACTAATGAAGATCTACATATTCAAAATAAACAAAAAAGGGTAATACAGCATAAGAATCTATAAACCAAAATTCATTGAAAAAGCAGTTAATCTGACCAGAGGACGTCATCGCCACAGTCAATTCAGAATGGGATTATTTGGAGAAGCTAAACTGATGCCTGCCTTTGGATTATTATGTGTGTTATTGTGGCCAGACTTCATTCAGACACTCAAATAAACAGCTGGTGTTACATTTTTTATTTGTGCTCCTATTCGAACTTTTGTGATAATGTGTTTTTTAAGTGTTTGTTATTTTCAGATTACCACGGTACTTATCTGCCTCAGGATATTAATGTTGACACCTCAGTGGTCAGTAAGAGCCTGTTTATCTCCAGATAAACAATGCAATCAATGGTTATATCCCATTGGTATTAATCTAATCTACGCTAAAATATATATGATGTAATAAACTATTGATTGTGTGAAATACTAGGTGCACAACCGGAGGCTCATGCCTGGCAAAACCCCCTACTTCCTGTTAGAGTTGCTTAAGATTCCATATTTCCTGCATGCAGGCCTTCACCACATGTATCACTTATTGAGTAGTCTTTAAAAAATAAATATCATCTCTGGAGGTATGGACTCCACCGCATCCACTCTGCTGAGTCCTCGAAAACTAGAGCAATGGTAGTCAAACACACTGAAGCGAACGCCTCTTTTTTTTCCCATAAATCCCTTTCATTTGGAGCACTCTTGTGATTTGATTATAGTATGATAGCCTGCGTGTCAAAATGGAACTTATAGCAGGGGCGAATTTAATTAATGCAGCCTTCTTTCAGCTTGACTGCAGTGCATTTCCTCCTATTATGGCACCAACTTCAATTTATTTGTAGTGAGGAGGGTGCAAAATAAAAAAAAATAAAAAAAATCCTGCAACGCTTTGCAAGATGTGAGCACACAATATGCACTGGAGGTAAATAATTGATATGCTTTGTGCAAACGTGCTGCCCCTGAGCCTTCTTTGAAATCAGTGGAGCCATTTCCATGAAGGTAAGAGCAGCAGTGCCCACTGTCCAGAGAACAGCACAGCCTTGTTGGCTTTTACAGGACCGTTTAACCGGCTGCACGCGTGGAAAACATGACCAGCGTGCGTCCATTTCCCAATGCATGCAACGTTGTTAATGGATTAAAAGAAGAAGAAAAAAAAAAACTGCGAGATAATCCACAATGTGACAAACGCAGACATCTGCCGCCCCTGTAATTCTCACCATTTTCATGCTTGAACCGGGCATAAAGGAGAGGTTTTTATGGAGGAGCCGCTTTGCGCAGAAGAACAACTTTATGGGGTTTTATTTTTTTCATCGTTCATGCCAGAACTGATTTGATGTGAAAAAAAAAAAAAAAGACTGTGACAGCAGGATGTGGAAGCTGCAACGCGCAAAGTGCGCAGAAATCCAGCAGAAAGCCGTAGTTTTAAAGCAGTTATATAATTGTGTAACCTATTTGCACGGGTTTCCAGTTTGTAACAGCGTGCGCGTGTGTGTGTGCGTGTTAGTGATGGGGGGGGTGGGTTGCGTTGCCCCGACTACTATTATTTCCTCACATCCACATCGTATCAATGCGCAAACCGAGTGAAGCATCCCCTCAGCTGTTGGTGACTAAACACAGAGCACACATCCATCCCTGTTACACCCCGACTTCATGATGCCATTGAACACAACACTTTATCCCATCTTAGTGTGGGAAATAAACCCTCGTGTCCGCAAACTCACCAAAAAAACCACCATCCACAACATCTCTAATCGTTTAAAAGCAATAAAAATACAAAATATCTCAGTTTTCATCCTGATCAGTTTTATCTGTGACATCTCCCTTCTCTTCTGAGTCAGATTACTCCACACACACACACACACACTAACACGGACGGACCCTTGATGTATCGATGCATGATGCCACTACAAATCCACTCCCGATATCACGAAAACACAGCCCGGAACGCAATGGGAAACTCTAGCGAATTAATCTTCTCCCGTTCACCACAAAGAGAACAAATGTATCGGGAGGGAATTCAACGCATATTTCAAACCACCGTGAGATGTTTTTCATTTCGGCATACAGCCAAAACAATGAATAACACTTGTGTCACGGAAATATCAACTTTTATAACGGCTTCGCCCTTCGCTTTAATCATCCTTCCACCGAAATCCAACTGGGTGGCCGAGAATGTAAAAGCAGAAACTGTCATTAAATTGAAAATAACTGCTGATTTGCTCGCCGTATTAACGCCGAATTAAACAAAAAGCCACCCCACTACTAACAAGTCTTAAGTTTCACTCTAATGTGGACAAAGCCTCGACTCGGTGACATCCTCTTAAAATTCCTAGAGTTTTGAATGGAGTTCGCCGCTGCGTATCCTCAAACTGCACGTTGCCAGGGCTGCTGCTATTCCTACTTTAACGCACCGCTGTTTTTTCCCTGTGATTTACAGCAGTCCAGGCTCCGCTCCCGACGATATGCCACAAAAGTAACCAAGCTAACGGACCGACTAAACAAACACCCGTTCAAACAGATTAAATGTGCACCTCTACGCCTGTTAGGCAACATAAAAACACCGCTGTTTGTCCTCTAACAACACATTTGGTTACATTTTAAGAGTTGGCAGCTGCGTGGCGGCAAAAGCGATTTATAGTGGTGAGCTGACCAAAGTGATGTATTCTCCGCCAGCGTACCCGTTAACGCCTGCGTGTGTGAATGTGTGTGTGTGAGCTACATGTCGGACACAAATCTACCTTTTTTTGTCCAATCCGGTATTTTTTTAACTTTAAAAGACACTTAATGTTTTTTCTTACTCCCTCCAACATCCACGCATCCAAAAAAAACGCTCCGCCGCGCACGTTTCAAACACTGCCCCGCTGATCATGATCATTAAAAGAAAGAAAGAAAAATCACTCCTCCGTCCGTTTCTGCGGGGAATCTGACAGGGGAAAAGTGTGCGTGGCGTTAAGACACGAAATGGAAAAAGTCTTACCTTTGTGAAGAGCCGCTTGGAGCATGAATAAAGAGAGAATAGTCGCGAGAGAGCCGCTGCCAGTGTTCGCCATGTTGGACACCTGCTTCAGTATGGCAGAGAGAGGCAGCTTCACCTATAGCTACAACGGGACTCTGTTAATGAGATGCGAGAGAGGGAGGGAACTATTTACCATATTTTTTTAATGCACTGCCTTTGATGTGACATCTTATTTATATTAAATGTATCTTTTTTCTTTTTTTTTTGCGCAACTCTCTGATTATTCTTAGATCTGAAAAGAAAGAAAAAAAAAACTCAACCAGGCTCTCTATGCTTTTATCGCTGTTTTGTGCTGCAGGAGTGGTTGGTAGGGAGGTGTGTGTGTGTGGGTGTGTGTGTGTGGTAATATTGAATGAGTCAAATTCTCATTACTGGAAAATGGTCCTTGGATGCTCTGGCCTCTTTTAAACTGTATAGGTTACATTTATTTATTGGAATTATCATAATAATTATTGAGATTTTAGTGTTTCACAAAAAAATGTCTGATCATTTATAAACCAAGTAGGTAATATTTAAGAAGAGCAGGGCCAGCTTTAGTGTTTTTGAGGTCACAGAAGGGCCCCAACCCCCCAATTTTCACTGTAATTTCTATGATTCATGGGAGAATCAAACATTTAAGCCATTTTCCTGAGCTTGTGATCAATAGAAGAGCTGATGACTACAAAGTCAATCGTCACCTTTTGACATCAGGCTCTGGTACCAATTAAAACCAATGATCCATCTTCCTGTGTGAGTTTATGGACAATACACAACCAAACAACAGTCCAACAACAAATCAACAACGAAAGGTTCAGTTCAGATTTAAAAGATTCTCCAAAAAATCCCCAAAAAGTTTCGCTAATGAGCCAGCGTGCACAATGCAAAGACCTTGGAACCGGCAAAAGTGAAAGGTATGAACTTCTCGTTAATGTTATTAATAACACCTGTGATCTTCCCGCTGTGACATTTCACAGGTGTGCTGCTGTGAGAGATGGTCTATAAATGACTCTCAGACAAACTGAGGAAACCATGACGTTCTCCGCTGGAAGCTCCAACACAGCAGCGGCGCTCAGGACCACAAGCAAACTACAGAGAAAGGAGCTTCTTTTTTGGAGAGCTGACTTTACTTCAGAGAGGTGATGCTCCATGTTTTCTCTAACAAGTTTTTGTAGCCCGGGGGCAGCACGCCGGTGTCAGTCCTTCAAGCTTTGTGTAGCCACATGATGCTCACCAGCAAGCTCCTCTGCCAGGGTTGCTTGCTTTCGAAGTTCAAATGATTTCTGGAAGCACTTTTGGTCTGACCCTTCGCCTCGGACTATTGCCACCGGTGATCCTCCCCGGAGCTACGGCTCAAAACACACACAAACACACCCCTCCGCCACATCACCTCCTGAGGTGTGGTCATTAAACCAAACCTGCTTCCTGTCCAGAAAAAGATGGTAAATACAAGATCTGATAAGTTACTGAACGATCACCATCCTCTGTGTGTTTGAAGCTGCGGTGGATTCCAGTTATTTCCCACGGCAGAAAAATAAACAGGAACCAATCAGAAATTTCATATCCTGTTTTTTTCTCACATTTTAAAGCTTCTAAACAAATGAGTTGGAGTAATGATAATATGATTTAAATTGTGAAAACCTATTGAAATAAGAACCCATGGATTTAAATTATTGGCTCCATTGGCCACTGGCGGTGATCTGGTTCATGTTCAGACTTAATCTGATTTAAGATTGAAAATATGTAATTTGTTCAGATGAAGGTTTAAATTATACTAAACATAAACTGATCAAAATGTTGAGTTTATGTTCACAGTCTCACCTCTGTTTGTACTTTAACCTTTTGTTGCTAAGGGACTTTCTTAAGGGTTTATCTTGCCTTATTTTTAGCCATGTTGACAGTGATGATCCAATCAGCTGTTCATTCACACTTGCATCAGCTGTTAACCACCATTTCACGATGTAAAGCAACGACAAACAACAACAATAACAACAAAAGGTCAAGATCCACCAACTTACAAGCATAATGAAATCATCCAAAAGCCCCATGCAATTGGTTTCTCCAAGAAATTCTCAAAAAATGCTAATTCTGTTCCCCAGGAGAAGCCAAAATCTTCAAATAAAAAAGAAAAGGAGTCATTTTTGTTGAATAATAGTAAATTGAGGGGCTCTTTTATAGTCAGCTGAGCCAACACCTGCGTACTGTTATTTAACAGCTGGCTGACCACTGGGAGATCAAGATGAGAGTCGGCCTTCCTGCCGAAATTTGCAGCGGGAAAGAACATTTGATCTGAGCTGCTTCACAATCTATGCTAGTGCATGACGGCTGATGACTGCTGTCTTCCTCCTGACTGCAGGGGGCACCACCACCAAACCAGGCTCACAGTGGGTTAAAAACCACAGAAGCTGGATGCACAGGTGCGTGCTTTCATCCGTCCATCACTAGCTGACACACTTTGATAGAAAGCATCGAGCATATTTGCAGCTTCAGTCTCATCGTTAGGACCTGAGTCAGTGAAAACACGGACTCCGAACCTCATCGCATCCTGACAGCAGCTGTCACTGTCTCTTTCTCGCCTCCTCGGATGGACTGACCGGCATCATGACGTGGCTGACCTATTTACCAACATTGCCACCTATTTGTCCCATTGCTCACAGAGTGAGAAAGAAGGAAACCATGTGCAAGAATATTCTCCGCCCAGAAGGTCGGATGATCAAAAACACTAAGACGGACGACGGCGGTGAAATCAGGGCGCATGACTCAAGCGAACGCGGTGCGGTGGATGATTGGCTGGCGTCTGCATTCCCAGCAGCAAGTGCATAACCTCAATCTACTACCAGATAGAAACATTACGTCAGGCCGGTGTGTTACAGAGTGCAAGAGATAAACAGCCACACACACATACACACACACACACAGAAACACAGGGTTTACAGAGTGGGCCACAGTGGGGCCAAATGCACACACACACACACACACACACACACACACAGATAGCAGGGCAGCAGTGTGGCGGTGCAGTAACCGGGATTGTAGGAGGCTTGTTTCTGTATCACAGCTGCCTGGGCCGAGGCAGGAAGCAGGAGCAGGAGCAGGAGCAGGAGCAGAAGCAGGAGCAGGAGCAGGAGCAGGAGCAGGAAGCAGGAGCAGGAAGCAGGAGCAGGAGCAGGAGCAGGAGCAGGAAGCAGGAGCAGGAGCAGGAGCAGGAGCAGGAGCAGAAGCAGGAGCAGGAGCAGGAGCAGGAGCAGGAGCGCAGACTGCTGCCAGCCAGCCAGACGCTGCTGATGTCGGTCACATGACAACGACAATGGATAGGCTATGAGTTTCAATTTGAAGGTTTTCCACAGTTGCTGCTTCCTTTATCGCACCAGGAGTGTTGATTCAAGAAGTGGGGGGAAAAAAAACAGTCTGCTGCCTGCAGATTTTTTTTTTTGGACAGTAAAGCAACCACACAGCCGTCCTGTGATCTGAGGCCAAGAGGGATTACATGATGGATGATGAGAGCAGATAAATATTGAGGTGTCAGCCTGTGATGGTTTAACCTGTGCACTTTTAACGGGAGAGTGTGCTCTAAAAAAAAAAAAAAAAGTGATTCTTATTTATTGGGAATAATCTGACAGCAGCTGATGAAGAGTTTTAACTAACAAAGCCTGCAGCACTCGTGTATGCAAATGAAGGTATTTGCTAAATTACAAAGATTCGAGGTTTGGACGAGGTGAACGAGAGTGAAAGAGGGATGAGAGAGGTTCAGAGGAGTGAAGATGTGGGGGGGGGGTATGAGTATGAGAGGATGAACAGAGGTTTGAAATGGGGATTAATGACAGGCATAAACCAGGAGGTGCTGTGGAGAGGAACCCTGGGTGTGAGACTCAGGATGGGGACAAACTTCTCAATGAGGCTTCATAGCTTCATCATCCCCCCCGCGGCTCCTGTAATGGAAGAAGGAGGCAAGGAAGCACAAAGGGGGTTTGAAGGAGGAGTTGTGAGAAGAGAGACAAACAGAGGAAGAAAAGGGATTTTACAGATAAACCCACATAAATATTCACTGGAGAGAGAATTTTTGACTTTATTTTTATTTATATCGTCCACTATTTTGCATTTAAATAAATAACTTTGTTCATGGACGACAAACACATCGAAGAAAAGCACGATTCTGTCCTTTTTTGACTCCTTAATTATGCAACATAACCTTTTTCGCTTTGTTCTCATTCATTTTATTAAACAGGGAATAAAAAAATCCAGAAACACCTTGAAACCAAACCACTGATGGACGACAGATAGCATGCAACCACAATCCAAGTCAAGTTTTTAGCTTTGCATAAGATGCTGATCGTCACAGACCTCTGAAGAAACATGTTTTCATGCCACAGTGAACCATTTTACACTGAATTAACCAGGTGCACACAAAGGTGCGCGCACAAAACCCTCTTTCAGCTGTCAGCATTGTGGATTTGGAGCTGCTAAATTGTGGTGCGTTGCTATTGTGATCAACAAAAAGCTGCCAAGCTGGGCCGGCACGGCGAGTGAGTGGTGCAGCCCCGCTTTTAAACGTTCAAAAAAATCCCGCTTTCATCGGTCTATTTTTGCAGACGGCAAAACTATTTTTATGCAGGATTCTGTCACCAAATGCAAATCTGTTTGTAGTCTGCAGCACAGAGACATACGGTGCATTCGGATGGTCACTGCTCAGAGGTAACAGGTTACAGATTACCAGGAAGGAGATTTCGGTTGATTTCGAACAAATGTTGAGACTTTACTTCCTGTAGATGTTTCCTCAGGTTTGACATTGAGCTGACAACAGTTTCACTGCTTGTAAAAATGCTTTACACTGTTCAATAACAGCAAGACCTTTTCTTCTCTCAAAAGAAACAACATTTCCAGCACTTGAATGCATCCGTGTCTAATAACATGGCTACCTGTCTTGATATTGTCAAACGAGTAGCAGGAACTCAAATAGTCAAGATAAAGTGCATTGATTTGATTGGCAGATCAGAGGCGGGGCCAATTTAAACTCCAGAACCAATCAAAGACATGGTTTAAAATTTGAGCCTGTCTAAGTGTAATTAACAGCAATTAGCAGTGATTTGTAATTTTTAATCATGATTATTTCATGTTGTTTGTTCATGTGTTTGTACCTGATAATTAGGTCTATCTCAGCAAGTTTCCAGTTTCAAGAAATCGTCACAGCTCGCTGAAAAGTTTGCACATTTGCATTTAGTCGAGATTCGAAATGACGGCAGGACGAAGTGATTGATGCAGCTGAAGGAAGAGAAAGAGGAGGAAACGAGCTTTCCAGCGAGGCTGTGTTAAAGCTCCAGTATACATTTACAGCCCTATAAAACCGGGACTTTTTTTTTAATCAATTGTTGAAACTGATATATGTTCTCATTAAAGCTCAGTTGTCCAGAAAATATGCTCTCTAGTTTCTATTATTTCACCGACTGAGCGCATGGCTCAGTTAACGCGTGTTGTGTTTTTTTTTCTCCAGGAAGAAGGAGCTTTTGTGTTTTTTAACAGTTACAATAAGTTTAACAGCCTCCAATAAAAGTAAAATACCAACACAAGTTTACTTTTACAAATAAATCTATAGAGTTTTGGTGAAAATACAGTTGAGATCAGGGATTCGTCGTCTTCATCAAACGGTGGTGAAAAAACTGCCCAAACTACCAAATTTACCTCGTTACGTTTTCTCTCCAGCTGGTAATTACTCGACGTTTCATCGGCGTGGATCGACCTGAAAACTTGTGCAGCCCCCAGCCTTGAATTGCAGCCTGATTGAGTCTCACCTTCAGGGTTCACCTGTTCTCCTGTTGGCTTTTTCCATCAGGCCAAGGTTGGTCTGCTTCAGCAACATCACGCCGAGCGAAGTCACGATGACGTTGTTTCCAACGGCTCTCAGCGGATGATTGTCGCACCGAGCCTGCTTGTTAAGTCTCATTGTGAGCTTCTGCCTGCGTCTCCGCGGTTCGGAGTTCGATTTCATCCCTCCGTCACTGTTTGTTCTTGCAGGTATCAGCCTTTTTCTACTATTTACTCATCATATTAAGCTTTATTAGAGCTGCGTCGAGTCGCTCTGGATGCAAACTCAAGCTCGTCTGCTGCTGCTGCTGCTGATTCACAGTAACAGCTTCCCACTGATTAACCAGCGAGATGATGTTACACTAAAGACTTGGATTTGTCACCAGTAGCAAGTAAACAAAGCTGGATTTTTTTTGGTGTTATTCTTTAGTAAAAACAGGTCAGCAGAGTCGGTTTAAATACTGCAGAGAGGAGTAGTACAACAGTAGCAGTCACAGTGAATTGAAACGGCCCGCAGGCAACAGGCTCTGACTTTTGGTTTGTAACCAGCGCAAGTCCAACGTGTCATCAAGGCGAACAACTTTACCTCGCTGTGCTGTGCAGTGGAAAAACACTTTTACTATGCCGGCGCGGCTCGACTGCTCACGGCCATTCACAACATGGCTTGGCGCTATTATCTCCCCTACCGTTGGAGAACTCTTGGGCTTCAGAAATGGAGCTGAATACATCTATCCAACCCCTTTTTTTTTAACGGCTGCATTATCACCGGTCGGTAGCAGCACACAGCAGTTTTGGACGTAGGTGTTAAAGCATTCAGAGACGGTTGCATGCGAGGCCCCCTTACAAAATCCTTTTTCGCCGGCCAAAAGAGCAGACCTGCTTTATGTATCGGCCTTGAAATGAGGTCCTGCTGCCGTTCAGGGTTGAGAAGAGCTGTAAGGTGTTTGATTAATCAGCTGGAATATTTGGCTTCTTCTGCATCTGCTGGACACTGATTAAGATTGGTTGAAAGACGGATCAGAAAGGAATAAAAGGAATTCACAATAAATCGTTTTTTGGTGCCAATTAAGAAATAATATTAACTATTTCATGGCTTTCATTAACCATCAGATGTTGTCTCTCTCTTTTCTTTTTTTTTTTTTTAAAATGGATTATGCAGTTAATTGACATTCCCCTCAGTTGATTGCAAT
>JAQNCA010000006.1:22740905-22753307 GCA_029783725.1 Acanthurus tractus | reverse complement strand
CAGGTAATTCCAAAGGGAGGGAAACTTGACAGGAAATGGGTGGACAACACAGAACACGATTTACCAAAATAAAACAGGAAACAATGAAACAAAGATATAGACAAAAGTAAACTCGACACACAACTTAAGAACTAACTGATCTAAAACTACTCAATTACCAGATCCTGACACCACAGAAATACATGTTGACCTCAAACACAACACGTAACACAAATAGTTAAACTGTGTAATGGTGGTACTTTGTATTTTGCCCCAAATCCTCTCAAGGTTGTTTTTAAGCTCCCACTTTGTTTTTAAAGACTGAAGAACTCATATCTCTGATAATAATACATAAAACAGAGGGGCAGGGATGGTGTCTTTTTGTTTTTTCATGCTCTTCATTGATTTTTGGATTGAGTAATGTTCCCTTTAAGATTTAATTTTCTCTCCTTTTCACACATCCTCTACCTGCAATGGCAGGAAATTACACTGAAATTAGCATATTTCTCTGTCTTATAATTAAGTGACAGCAGCAGAGCGGCTCCGGTGGTGACAGGTGGTAAAAAAAAAAAAAACCACGAGGAACTATGAGCTGTAGTTTACCGAGAGGCAGATCTGATGATCATTCAGACGAGATGAGGGACGTAATTGTTGGGCGCTTTCAACATACAGGTGACAGTGAGAAATGCGCCGTAATTTAAGAGTTTCGTGCCCCGCTCCTATTAGAACAAAAGGATTCAGGAACATTTGCAAAGTGCCCATTTAATTTCAACTCGGTACAGCACAGTTATGGAAAATTCAAAGAGCATTAAAATCACTCTCAATCTCTGTAGTTATTAAAAATCATGGGATGTCCCGAGGTCCCATTCAAATAGGGTATTAAATTAGAATAATAGAGGTTTGATATTAGATTTATTGAGCTATTGGACGGCGTGAAGAACAGACAATCTCTCAATTTACTCTGACTCGCCGTATCTGATCATTTATTACTTGGCAGATTTGACATGTTACAATTTATATACAAATTACTTTAAATAATGATACTAATTATACATTCAATGCAATTATGGTCTAAAATACATGCAGTAAAAAAAAAAAAAACTGTATTACAGGAAGTTAAAATGGCTGAAGTCGTTTCATGAGTGTCTGTGTATTGGAGGAGTTGTTGAGCCGCCACGGCACCGCTGGGTCTCTCATTTCCAATCTTCTTCCATATTCATGTTTAATATTAATCATAAGTAACAGTGGTTGGTTTGTGTGCTTGCACAAGGTTGTTTGACCCTCAGAGAGCGCTGAGATTCAGGAGCTTCAGAGCTGCAGTCTGTGGCTAAAGAGCAGGACGCTGTGAGGAGAATGGAGAGTGGTGAGGCAGTGACAAATTAGCCGTGCTGCTGTTTTGGAGTATTTCTGAGAAGTCCTTTCACTTTACGCAAGTGCACAAGTGTAAAGCACACAGTACATCTCTGCTTCTGCAGGTGTGGCTGCTCAGGAGTTACAAAGCAGCGAGAACATCTGGATTTAAACTCTGTTTGAGTGAAGATCTCCTGTCTCTGTTGGTTTCCTTCAGCTCTAAAAGACCCTGATCTTATTATGTGCAGTATTTCACATATCTCAGTGTATCCAGATGTTGAGATTTGAGGAGGTATGACGTTAGCAATTAGCTTTTTAAACCCAATACAAAGATGGTGGCCCGGAGTGACAGCACATAGCATAGCGGCCATGAAAACACAAAAGACCAGACCCCTGAACGCATCACTGCTGGTCTCCCAGTTGCTCATCAGTAAAGAAATATTGACATAATTTCAGCTGCAGTGGCAGGCCTGCCCACTCACCCTCACAGTTCTATTCCAACAAAACTCACAAAGTTGGAGTTGAATTTGTAAAGTATGTTAAAAAAAAATGTTGCAGAGTTGGTGAGAGATCATTCGTATCCGTGCATCAGAGGTTTGTGCAAACGTTTTCACACATGCATCGGACACGAATGTCTGCAGAATCAGCTCAAGATCTTTTGTGGCTTCACTCTTTCGTACTCACCATGCAGCTCATCCTATTAAAAAACAGCATCCTATAGGGAACTATGTGCAGCAGCAGGGATGGTTTAAGCAAAAGTTTTCTTTTTTTGGAGAATAAACCAGTTTGAAGTCCCATAAAATGCAAATGTGAAGTTTTTGTTTTGTGTACTGAGTTAGCCTTGCTGCTCCTTTGTTGTCTCACTGTGCTAATGGATGCAATCAGCCAGTTCAAAGCAGGTGTTTTGCATGCTGTCAGTCAAACTCGGGGGGGTTTGTCCAGCCAGAAGTGCAACCTGCTTAAAAACATTCAGCCCATATGTTGATTTAATATCCTCGCCCCTTATACTTTCTTTTTTCCTCTCTCCTCGCTCGCTAAGCCTGTTTTCCCACACTGCAGCTCTTTTGACCTGAAGAGGGAGAAACAGACACGTGGGTAACACACACAGCACTGTTCTATCTCCATTACACATGTGGCCGCATTTGCATATGTGAGAGCGCAAGCCAGATTTGCACTGTGCCTTTCATTAAATTTGCGCTCGCAATCTGCGTGTAATTAGCGCTCGAATTAAAGCAGCAGCTCATCACACATTGAGCACCTGGGACTTCCTGCACACGGCACACTGTGAGTGAAAGAGAGCTCAGAAGGTGCAGCACGCTGTTTATATGTTGCTATGCTAACCGGGGCTTACGATTAATCCCGACTCTTGTGTTGCTTAGTGAGTGTTATCTTCTGTATCTTGAGGGATGTTTTGTGAATAACTCACCAGCTCAGCCGGGTCACCGTCTTTCTTCCTCGGTCTCAGCTGATCTCGACCCGATCGGCTCCGTCTGCTTTGCCTGGAGAGTCACATTTGTCTTTTAAGTCGCCAAGTCTGCATTTTGATTGTCATTCGGTTCAAGAAGTTAACCACTTACACTTCGTAATGGTCGTGGAAATGAATCTTCAGTCTCTTGTGTGTCTTTAAGTGTGACGTCTTGCATTTTCAGTCCAACTCGAACCCCACAAGTCCTTCTTTGTTCCCCTTTCCCTCTGCCAGGTGAAGCTTGTTGGCTGCTTTAATGAGTTAGAGCCACAACACGCCAACGCCTCCGAGCGTAATGACAGCAGGACCCTGTTCTTTAGGCCCTGACACTCACCTACTACAAGCACTCTTGTAAAAAATATATATAAATGACTATCTGCCGCACTCGTAAACAAGGCAGATCCAGAAACGAGGTGTAAACCTCAGCTGACTGTAAAGACTGGAATGTACTGAGCATCACAACACCACATTAATTATGTACACCTTGTAAGAGTTGTCAGAGGAGTTATGGGAATATTAAAGACACCAGGGGTAAATATACTGTTGAATTAATTAAGATAATTTATTTTACTTAATTGGCCCTGTAAGTTTAAGTCTCACACAAAGGGTTTGCCAGGAAATGGAAATCAGCCAGTGTGCAAAATGAAAAAGGGCAAATCCAAACTGCAACAATAACGCTTCTTTTATTAGCTTTTTCATGTCATTATAAATAATTTTTCCAGCTAAATAAATGTGTTGAATGCAGCGTTTTCACATCAGTGTGATAATGTTAAATTAATTTTGATAGTGTGGTAATTACTGTAAACAATGAGCGAATCACCACGAGAAACAACAGCCGCAAAGGGACGGTCCAATTATTTTTCAGAACAAAGACTTTCACATCCACTGCGTTTCTGAATCACACACACACACACACATCCTCGCAGACAAAACAGCCCTGCAATCAAGTCGGAGAAAAAAAAAGAAACTTGACACCAGACACGTCAAACTTCCAAAGACGAGTTCATCCGGGGTTTGAGTGCATCTTGATTGATTGGATCAGATATCTCGACTGACTTCAAGCATTTAACTAAATCAAGAGACTCTACATAAATTTAAAACACGAAACTCAGCGCAAATATGAATTTCAAACTTTATTTTAAGTACCTGGTAATATATGTTTTGTAGCCCGCAGGCACCGACTGCTCATCAAAGATACAAGGCCTAAAGCACAGTTGTTATTGACAGATGACATTTTTTGCAAAAAAAGTACATCAAAGGCTGGTTAGAGAGTGAGGGGTATGAAAAAGATAGCATTGCTGTACTTATGAAAGTTCCTTCCTCACTTTTTACTACGTGACCTCCATCTGAAGTGTTGCAGCTAATCTGAGGCTAAGTCATATTCCAGCATAGGAGGGCTGAGAGAGAAAGGAGGAGTTGAATGGGGACAAGCATGGGCTTCACCTGGTCTGCAGGTGATTATATATTACATGATGTTTTTCTCAGCTTGTTCTGCTGCACATGAGTCACTCAAAAGACTCATTTGATTATATGCATATATGTTAAGTATAATTTTGTTTGAAAAATAACTAACAACATAGATATTTGATCAATAAAAGCAACGTGCATGCTTAATCTGTGGGCCAAATCTGACTTTAACCATCAGCCTCTGCACATTTCACATTGCTAAGTGCATGTCAGGCGTCCAATGTATGAAAGAAAAGGCCTGAAGGAGAAGAAAAGAGCTCCGTGTGTAAAAGCTGTTTTATTGTATTAAGTCCGTCACATGTCCGATGTGGACTGAAGGCTGCTTTATTGTTACACCGAGCTCTCTGTGCTGCATGACATGATGACCTCATAATTTATTACAGAGGCGGCTGAAAATATGAACACAGCGACTGGAAATAGCAATTCGCCGAAATGAACATTTTTCATTGCCGCTACATCAGTGGCTTCTTGACTTTCACCATCGCCCGGACGGCGGCCCCGTGCGTTCGCAGCCACTCTGAAGTCATTTCCTTATATATGAGGCGAGTGGACGAGGGGGCATTCATAAATATAAATGCTTATTTTATCAAACTAATGCATATCAAAGCGGCATTATAGTCTGCCGCGCTCATAACAAAGAGCACTGACTTGTTCATTTCATTTTATGGACACTTAGTTCAACAGCCGAAATTAAAAATATCTTCGCAGCAGCTATCCTCGCGTCTCTTTGCAAGCCACTCCCAGCAGCAGTAAAACATCTCTTGAGAAATGCTTCTGTGAAGGTTGGATTTTATGGAGAGCCTCATCATTCAGGATTTCAAGTGATTACATGAGCCTGGCAATGAGGAAAAACTACTGAAAATAGTTTCTTTTTTTTCTTTTTTTTTTCTCTGTGTTGCCTAAACAGCAAGGGCCAGATGAGTCATTATTACACCATTTAACAAGCAGCCAACAGTGCGCAACCCTGAAGAGCTGAAAAATCAGAGCATTCTCTGTCTGTGTGCAGAAGCATAGCAGTAGGAAGATATTCGAGTCTTGGCCAAGGATGATTTAGCTCTGATCTGCCCACAAGTAAACACACTCTTTAATCCTCTGGGTTCACATGAAGAACGTGGTCAAGTGTGTGAAGGATGATGCTCATGTCACAGCTGCCTGTTTGTGTGTACATACCAGCAAGGCAAATTATTACAAGCTTCAGTCTTTTTTTTTATGTTTCTATCATGTTGGGATGTAACCAGTTTGGACTGGAGGGCAACTGTAAAGCTAATTATTCCTTTCCTGTGCGAAAAGTCGTTCGTCGTTCTCTGCATGATGCTCATGTCTGGCCTCTATAGATGAATACACCTTGTGATTTCTGTGTGGATAAGCAACGACCGGCGAGACAGCCGAAGACATGTTTTGCTCTCAGTCTACAGTGTTAGCCACACAGCACATTGATTTCTCAATGCGGCATTAAAGTCTCTCTTCAGTCTTTTTTAAATTCTCTGTGCCGCATTGTGTTACAGCAGAGAGACGACAGCACATCTCCATTTGCTACTTCAGAGGGAACGACATCAGTCTTCGATTGATGCCTCCGCAAGGATTAGAACTGAGGGAACAATTTCCCCAAAAGGACTCACGCTGTTTTCCCACAAGGAAGATAATGGATGCATGCAAAATGTCAGGAATATTTCTTTCCTCCTGCAGACAGCTTCTTCCAAACAGCCTTGCAGACACTTAGTGTGCTTGTAGCCTGGGACAGGTGGTGTATTCTTTGGAGTTTGGCTGCCACATCACTGAACCGACGAGCTAAGTGTAACATTTCTTTTTTTTTTCCTTTTTTTTTTACAGAGAAGGGCAGAATTTTCTGTCATTCTTTTCCGACTTCAGCCTCCCAGAGGGAATCGTCTCACATACACGAGAAGAGAAGCAGGACTCAGGTGTTTCCAATTTTAGACAGGAAGAAAAAAACTTTCATGTTGTTCTTATTGATCATTGAAAGGACGCTTTTGTTCAATATTAACATTAGCTCTTCAAAACATTCAGATTGACTCGGTGCAAAGACGGGGGGGGGGGAAGATAAATATTGGAAAAAGTAAAAATAAATTCATTCGTACCATTTAAATCCCGAAGAAATATTTGCACAGTTTGCGAGCTGAGGATTCAGGAGCCCGTGTTTACGCTGCGTACCTTCCACTGTAAAACTACAATGTCTAAACTTTCATTTCAGTAAATGATCATCTCATTAATTTTATAACCCGGCCAATTATCATAAACACAAGAGATTGTTGTCTAATCATCAGTGGCACACCGCATCAAGCTGTGCAACACATATTTTCTCAGCCATTAACCCCGGTTATATAAAAGTCTGTGCAGCTTTTCAAGCTTAAAACTCTGCACACGCAGAGGCAGAAACATGTGCACACACTCTCTGCATCAAATTTCTGAAGCCACACGTGTCTCGGCAGTTTGAAAAATTTGTGAATGAGTCTGACTTCCACTCTCACAGCAAGTCATAAACGCACATTGACACATTCATATTCAGGTGTTTGCAGTTCAGGCCTGCTCCATCAGTCTTTGGAGCCGTCGATGAGAACAAGTGTGAAGACGAGAAATTGAGAAACTAAACTGAAAAATATCCACGTCCAGCAAGATGCTAGTGAGACAGTTTTCCAGTTCATCCATCATGCATGCACATGAGAGCCATCACCTACCAATAATGATTTAGTCCACAGCGTTCATGTCGAGATTCATTAATGAAAGCATCGAAGGTCCAGTGTGGAGAATTTAAGAAAATCCAGCATCTTGAAAACTGCAACCAAACAACTGATTTTTCTTTCACTCCTCCTCCCTGAGTGTGTTTTATTCAAAAAACTCCTGAAAACACAAACAGCTCTGTGGGGAGTCATGGTTGATGCCATGGAGGAGGACAAAACCATTCTGTAGATATAAAAGGCTCATTTTAAGCCTTGATAAAGCCATGAAAACAGCTTACAAAATGTTATATTCCATCTCTGCCATCTCCTGTCTATGGATGTAAACACGAGTAAACAGAATATAGAATGGATGACATTACAAACAAAATACATAATGTAATTTAGCACAAAAGGTTTTTCAAAATAATGTTTCTTGATATGAACTTTTGTACGTTTAAGATGCATAAACTGCAAACTCCAATGTGCACACAGTAAAACGAGCTAAATTATAGAAAGAATAATGCTGCCTATTGAGTTTTGTATCTTTTTTTCAATGACTCTTTATTATAAAATTGTGTGCAAGCTAAAGGTTGGAATGGTGCATGCTCATTCTCACTGAATATACATTTGTGTATGTTTCAATGTTAAATCCCTGCACTGTTCTCTGAATAATGCTGCAGGAAGAAACTGATGTCCTTGTGCACCAAATAGCCAAGAGCAAATCTATGGCTCTGCAAATGAGCCGCTGAGGACGGATGATAGTAAATTAGCTGGGGAGGAGATAGCAAATTTGGTTGATTGTTGCTCTGGCCCTCCTCAAACAGCAGTCTAATGTAGGAAAAGATTTAATGGCATGAGAAGGGGAGCCAGAAATAAGCCGGAGAAATAAACTGGCAGTAAATCCTGGGAGCAGTTTGGTGGTGGTGGGGCTCCTCACTGAAGCATCTGCACCAAGTCACCCAGGAAGAGGGCGGAGGGAGTTTCGAGGACAGAGGTTGTGGTTTCTTGTACGAAATCACACATTTCTAAACAAATTGAAGAAACACTGCCAAAAAAATGAACAAAAGAGGGAATTTATTACTTAAATTTTACAGGTCCAATGCAGGTCAAACCAGGGAAGTAAGTTTTACAAAGATCAGAAATAATTTTCTAATCCTTTCGTTTCATCTGAGGTGCCAGCAAGGCAATAAATGCCTGAAGAAGAGAGGAAGTTGGAGGAATGTTGCATGGCCATCCTCTGACCTCAAGAAACATGTGTGGATGTACTGAAGATGTGCAAAGGGATTTTATGGTAATCAGGTGACATTTAGAGTTGTAAGTTGTGAGGAGAGTGGAAGATATGTACGAGTACAAAAAGTACATTTGTGTAATTACAGTTTAAAGAGAAACCTCAAATGGTAATGTTAATCTCTGTGGTTCCTGTGGCAAACCTTTTGAAATCAATAAAAGTAGAAATAGTATATAATAACATTTGTAAATATATAATGTATACTAATATCCTTTAGTTTATTAATTGCTATTCAAATAAGGTGTTAGCATTGAGCTAACAGACCAAATGCTAGTTATTTATGAATGAAAAAACAATCCAGGAATTAAAGAATCAGTCAGTCAGCATTCAGTATTTGCAGTCCAGCTCTCTGATGTTTGTTGTTGTTGGAAAATGTGAAAGAAACATCAGAAAAGGTCCATTTAAGACAAATGAAACCAAGTCGATGTCTATGTGGTTTTAAATCACGACAAGGTGCTGCAGCACACTTTCCACTGAGTAAGGAGGGCAGATTTATTCATCAGTAAATTCAACAATAGAGGAACACGGAGATAAGGCAAGGAGGGTTTATTTATAGACCACATTTTATACCCAAAGGCAACCTAAAGTGCTTCACAGATTACACAGTCAAAGACGCATGAAAGAAATGATCAAAACAATAAAAACAAAGAATATAGGTTAAAAAAAAAGACTAAAAGAAGACAGGTAAAGGCACACATTATAAAAACAATAAGAAGAATCAAGAGCACAGAGAATAAAAGCACTAAAACTAACAACAAATTTGATTTGAGAGAAAATCAATTAAAAGAAATGTCAACAACTAGGTCATACTTTGGATTTGAAAGCAGTCAGCGTTTTTAAGTCTCAGCTCTTCTTGCAAAGTTCCACAATTATAAGCTTTATCACGTTGGTTTAGATAAATGCAGAAATTACAAACCAAAGTGTTCATTAATAGAAATAAAACAATATTAAACCTCAAAAGTTGTAAAGCAAAGCTGTAGCCTAAAAACACATAACTTTAGTGGTAAAAAAAAACAAAAAACTTCAGATGTTTGAAAGTTTTAAACAAAACTATTTAAAACAACTGCTTAAAAAACAAAATATTTTAATTAATATACAAAGAGTTGCAAAACTAGATTGAGTGAAGTATAAAGTTGTCTCACCTATTCGCTAAATGAAGCTACCGAGCTCCAAACCCTGTGGTCTAAAAAGTCCTGTGTGCACTGGCCTGACTGTAAATGAGCATGACAGCAGGTCAATGACTTTAGGATGGTGCAGGTAATTGCATGTTCAATTTTTACATAATTTATGCTTTTTGCTGCCACTAAGCAAGAGATGGAGGAGTATGGTATTATTAATGAGCTGTGCCCAGCAGGCAGCACCTTCATCGTATCTCCAGGGTATCAGAATGAGGTGCTTGTTACTTTTTGTAAGAAGATGTTAAGAAGATGTTGATAATTTTTGCCTTTTCAGGTTCATCTTTTTAATCTTCCTTCAAATACAGACAATGCACTACTATTTTGCACCCTCTCAAAACTGCACACACTGTAATCAATTAGCTTTTCTATGCAAACTGGTTTATTTTAATCTGTCTATACATCCCTGACCGATTCTTCTTGGTGCACAGCAGAATAGTCTGAATATTGTTAGCATCTCATCTATTTTTCAAAATGTAGTCTACATTTTGTCAGGCACTCATGGTTGATTATATACCTTATCTAAATCTATGCAAAGCCACATCTTTTTCTTTTTTACCTTATGGTGTCCCACAAGGTTTAACTCTCGGTCCTGTCTTATTTCATATTTACATCCACCTTTTCTCCACATTTTAAAGACGTGCTCACTAACTGAACACTTACATTTTCCTGACCAGTGTTTCTAAATGTTTATGTCTTCATCTGTTGTAGTTGGAACCATAGCTAGCAACGTGGATATGCAGCTAGCTTGCTAGTTTTTTGCTAAGTGCATGCTGGGATTAGCAGCAGGCCCCTTACAACTTCAATAAGACGAAGCAGTCGATGTGAGGTTGTCCCCACCTGGTAAGATTATTAGTCATTTCAGTTGACTTTGCCAATTAGCTGCCTTTGTGGCTTGGAATACAATATTGTTGCCCAAATTTTAAAGGTATGGTTGAACCGTGGCCTCTCATCCATCATTTATGTACAGCCGTGTATGATTTCAAAGTTACAATGACAAACATGAACGATGTCAGTGTCATGTAACCACTGCAGAGCCGCAGAGCTGAGGTGCCACATAAAAATGAATGTAGCAGAAAATAATGAGTTGAATTCAAACATGCTGACTGGGCAGCATTTGAGACTAAGTAGGAGCTAAAAAGATGTAGGTGTAAAACTTGTGAAGCTGTGGTTTTTTGACAGGAAACACGGTTGTTAGTCGTGTATGCACAGTATTACAAATCTGAGAATAAATGAGCAGGCGTGCAACAGGAGACATTTCCGCCATTATTCTATGTGATTTCTGTCAAGCCACTTTTTAAACGCTACAATTAATTTGATTTATTCAGGCTGACACTGGGAGCAGCTAAAATACGTGTAGTGTTTAAAGTCCCACAACAAAACTAGCAAAGCAATTTGTTCAACATATAAGCCAACTTTTAATTCAGTCCGGAGCTAATCAGACTTCGATTAATGCCTCAGAATGACATATAGAAAACAAAACAGTAGTGACAAAGACAGTATCTTACACTATGAGGCTGTGCTCACACCAACAGAAACCCTCCAGCAAAACACAGGAAGTGACTGTACTGGTGTGGGTGAAATACCAGAGCACTGGTGTGAAGAGAAAGCATGAACCAGTCCAGTTTGGAGGCTTATCAGGTGCCAAGACGGTGCACAGCGGTTCATTGCCCGCTCACTTCAGGTAAGATTGTACAACTCTGAAAAATTATCACAGCGGCAAATATTTTTTTTTCTTCCATCTTGATGCCTGCGAGCGTTAGTCCAGTGCAACACAGTCAAAGTTGTACAGGCTGATATGTGCCCTCGCTCATGTTTCAGCGGCCAACAAAGGGCATGGTGGGATGAAAGATGAGTGGCTCATCAGCCCGGCAGAACAGCAAGAGCAAGTCTGTTAGTTTCGACCTAAAATCTATTTGACATTTATGAGTCTCGCCACCTTATTGGTTAAAGTTTTCAGATCACACTCTGAATTAATGATGAGCTAAATTTGGTGTCGCTGCATTGTTAATTACTTTGATTCAAGTTCTTGAACCAACACCAAAAATCAAAGGTAAATCAATGATTTACATCCACGATTTCTTAGAGGAAACAATAATATATCAGACTTTTTTTCATTTTAAATGTAACGTCATTTAATGTCATGATGCATTTTTGTTAGTTGACCTCAGTTCTCTAAAAGTTAGTTATTTTTAATTCATCTTGAACGGTGGGACATTACGTTAATTAAAGGGAAACGAAGGTTCTGTTGCAATGCTGTCAACAAGGTTTCACACACTACAAAGGTGAGCTGATGCTATGGAAGTAGAATAAATGAGGCAGAGCCATTAGTGAAGGACCGTGTGATGAAGGCACAATGGCAGCGTCCTGCAGGTCACAGGAACTGAAAGCAGCGCAGGATGGCGATATCTCAGAAGCCTCAGAGGAAACAGAAAAAGACTGTCGCTGCGGACAAAAGAATTCTGCAACAACCAGGAAATGGAAAAGTGCACAAATGGGATCTGAAAAATGGTGAACATGCAAAAGCCTCTGAACAGCAGTGAAGACCATGAAATGTTCTGAGGATCTAACGTTCTCAGGCTGAGAAAACCGAGGTTTTTTTAACCTCTGCAATGTTTTTTCTCCACTCAACATTCATGCATCATTGAGTGGTATAAATGTTTTAGATTTTAAGGGAAATTTTTCAGACTTTTTCACATTATAATCTTGTAGATTTTCCCATTATCAAAAACTAGTTTCAGTACAATTTATCTCTTAAATGATTATTATCACAGCTACCTTTGTAGCTCTCAGTTCTATCAGTTATGACATTATTGCACTAAGCAAAGTTATTACTGAGATTTAAGTGGCGACATGGCCGAGGTCAAACAAGGGAAGGAACACAATTAGGTGGCAAACAAGCTGACATTTAACCAGATTAGCCAGTGCATTATATAAAGCAAGTAAGGGCACAATTGAACAAGGAAGCTGGGTTTATAATGATGATGATGATGAGGATGATGA
>JAQNCA010000006.1:22693644-22708839 GCA_029783725.1 Acanthurus tractus | reverse complement strand
TTTTTTTGGTGCAACTGATGGACGTGATTTTCCCGTTTTGAAGCCACACTGTGAGAATCACGACACCGAGCAGGAAGTAGTTACATCAACAGGTGTGTGTCACAGCGAACGGTCACGTCGTGTAAGTTTGAGTCAGACGGGCTGAGATTTCACCTCTTAGAGTCTGAACAAGTTAAAAAAGACGGCAGCCTCGAGTTTCAGAGGGTCTTCAAACTCTCTGCAGACTCAGTTTACCAGAATCTGATGAGGGATGCTTCACTGTGTTTTCATGTGTTTTTTTTTAATGAGATACCTTAAAAACTTCTGTTAAAACCTTTTATGATTCAATTAATGAGTCTTTGTCATGAATAATCTTTTTTTTTCTCAGAGTTTTATGATCAAATGTGACACACTGATAAAAAAAAAAATCAAAGCAGATTATTTTGCAGCAAGACATTTTCATTTTAGGTTTCACTGTTGAAACTGAAAAATGAACTAATGGACAAGAAATTGATAAATGAGTCACATGAGACGGTGATTAGTTGCCATCTATAAGGGTCAGACCAATGGGATTATAAAGATTAGATTGTACAGCAACAATAAATCTGGATTAACAAATGTAAACTATAGATTTTCTGTCAAATGTCTTACATTGTGTTTATGTCAGGAAAACACAGAGTTATAAATAAAAGATTATCATTAAAGCTGAATTTAGGTAGTTTGTTTTTGGTGTCACTGGGAAAAAAATCCATAAATATCTTCTAGCATATTGTAATTGTGCTCCTCCTCTTGGCTCTGCTTGCAGACTTCGCCATGATGGAAAGCTTCAGCCAATCAGAGGTCAAGGATTTTCCAGATGTGTCGCAGCTGCCTCTGTGGGGCCACAAAGTGCCGGAAGGAGGGCCACCTTTTGAGAGGCTGAGCTGCCGTTGGAGGGACCTTGGTGAGGTTTGCACCCCGTGAGGCCTCGTGGTTCTGCAGTGACCACACGGCTCCTTCTGCTGATGCTTTAAGCCGGGGAGGTTTGGTGGGAGGAGCTTAACAAAGCGTCATGACGCAGCAGAGGTGGAAAGTGTTGCACTGTGTGTGTTAAAACTGGCTTTATGGTCACAGTAATCCAGCTAAAACACACAAAGAGCTCAACAGTAAATAAACTTTAAGCCTTTTTAGAAAGTCAAATCAGCAACATTTTATCTTAAGACAGACAGTGTTTGATAGCTTTGTTAGCATAAAACAATAAGCATAAGAATAAAAAGGACTTGCACAGAAAGTGAAACTATCTGTTGTCGGTGTTTGTGTGTTTTCAGATGTTTGAACACTGACTGAAGACGTCATCCTCGGCGGATCAGTCGGCTCTGGGCAGAAACCGTTGGGGGTCCAGGCTGGTTCGGATGTTTGTGATGTAGAACTCAAAGAGGAGAAGTCGCACACTTTTGTGTGCCGAATTCAAACTTTAGCCACTGATGTCCACTCATTATTTGCATCACACTTCGCTGCTTTAAGACATTCTTAAGTCTTTCATCCATTTCTTTGCTCACAGGCGAATAATTGACAGAGGCTGCGCCGTGTCTCACCCCGACTGCTGTGGCTTTTTACTTTTGCTCGTGTGCTGCAGACGTATATATATATCAAAACACAAACTGTGTGAAGCTGCATTGACGAGACTCGTCAGACATACATATATTCATGTTCTGGCCAGAAAAGTGCTCATTTTCCCCTCGTCATAAAAACATGTTCTGTGCTCATGAATAATGGCTATGCAAAGACGTATGAAACACATTTTTCATGTCACTTGGCTTCACAAAGCAAGATCGTCTCTGGTTTTAATGTCTCAGAGTGGACAGGGGTCATTTAAACTGGATCAGAGTGATTTGCAACTTTAAACCAACATAAAACAAATGTAAAACAAATAATACCCGCCCACTTCTTCTCAGGCCACGCCCATCTTTAAACTCAGCCATGATGACCACAAACAGACAGCACGAACAGCTGGAAAAAGTACTTAAAGCTGTGCCTTCAGGTTAGTTTTTACTGCACTTGTCATCCCAGTAGAAACACATTATTCCATTGTGACGCACACACACACACACATGCGCAGACTCACATTAATACCACACAATCACAGATGGAAAACATTTGGCAAACCTCAAACTGATGTTCATCTGGTATGAGATTTGTCGACTGTCGAGCTCATAGTTTACGATCAATCAGATTTATTGTCAAACCACGTCGGGAGCCTTCAGGCTCACTTATTAGATGCTATTTTTAGAATTAAATGCGCCATTGAAGCACTTTGGCATCATGTGTGCGATGACTCACTCTGACAGTGATGCCTGGATTTCTAACCATGAAGAACGGTGGGCTCCTTTTCACATGCGCTTTGTCTTTTAAAGTCAGTAAATCAGTAAATAACTAAATGACAAATGACAAATATAATGCTAATCCGAATGTTAATGTAGCTTCATTGCAGGCCTGCACGATTAATCGTTTTCCTCGATGCAGATTCACCCCTACATGCGATTTAATTTCCAGCAAAATTATTAGCAAATTATTTTCCGTCAAGCCTTGAACTCGTGCAGTTAGTTTAGAGCAACCGGGGCTCTGAAAACCACAGCTTCCTCCTCCTGACGTGAGCTCGTCATCGCTCAGGTCAACTTGACAACACGGAGAGTTAACTCGGTGTGTGTGAACTAGCAGTGGCTTCTCTGTGCAGGGCTGCTCATATATACAGACCAATGTGGGTGAATTTTGTGCAAAAATTGCCAAAAATTCCATAAGATTATCAACAGAACGTTGGGAAAAACAGTTTTGAGCAGCATGCTAACCAGCTAGCCCTCTGTCGTCCTCTCTCATAGCAACACTCTGTGCAAAAGAGGCAAGAATCCAATACCATAGAATAAAAAACTGCAAGCTTTTTTGATTATGTTGAAGGTTCTGCCCCCTGTAAGTCGGTGGATGGAGCTGTAAACAGTAAACATACCAACATACAGACAGGTGAAGCTCTTGGCAAGTGAGTATCATCGCCCACCACCCACCTGCTCCCTGCAGAAACAGAGTTTGGCAGCTAATGTGATGCTAAATTTCCAAATTTTCTTCCAGATTAGTGGCTGTTAATGCTAATGTGACTTGATGTACTTGCTCATAACCGTAGCCACTTGTTAGACCAAAGACTGTGCAGTTCTCTGTTTCCTACAAAAGGAGTGGGCATCCCAGCTTTTAAGTGAAATGCTTCCCTCAGTTTGTTCAGAGTTGGTTTGGAGTTTTTTGAGCCTGACAGGTGGCCAGTTCTCAAAGTTTTTTATCTTGGCTTTCAGTCTGAGTCATCTCTCGCTCTCTTGATGGTGTAGCCAAGTATCTTTCATTGGATGACAACATTAGTGCCTCCTCCAGTTGGCCGCCTGTATTTTGATGTGTCACTTAACAGTGTCCTTTTCCAACACAAGATGCTGTGCAATATGTTTAAACCGAGCTGTGCTTAAAGGTATTTAAAGTTCTGGCCGTGGCAGCATCGACTTCAACAGAGTGAGAAACCAATTTTTAAAGCGCTCCGTGTGCTGTAGATTAGAGTTTAACCAGGAAACTGATGCAGAAACTGTGACGACGGTTAAAAGCGGCAGTTTAAAAAGCAGTTTTGCTGTTTGTTTCCTGACTCGGAGGTTTCCAGTCCGTCTGCATGTCTGACTGCTTTGTTTCTTTGCTTTAAGATTGCAGCTCATGTGGCACTTTTGCCCAGCAGAGTTTATGAATATTTCTGTTTTGTCTGCGTGATTCCTGAAGCTCTGAAACCGAACTGCTAATTGATATCGTACATATATTGCAAACACAGCTGTGCTAAACGGCCTCGTGCCCAGTTTTTTTCAGTTTCAGCTTCCACTGCTTTACATTCTGCACAGTCCACGATACGTCAACAGATACAGCACTCCACACATTTTCAGTCTGATGATGCAATTTTTATCTTCTGCAAATATAATTGACTCATTAACTGGAAAATTAAGTCCTCAGGATCAAGAACACCCCCCCACACACCACCACCACCACCCTCTCTCAGTATTTTTTGAAGATTAATTTTTTACTCAGCTGACGCTCGTGTTTAATTTAGCGGCCAGTGCAGCGTCTTTGAAGCCGTAATGCAGAAGTTATGCTGCAGCTCCCCCTAGTGTAAGCCTGAAGCTACTGCAATGAGTAAACAATGCTGCAGAGTTTGATCTTCAAGGGGAATAAAAACAAAAGATGAGACTGTCACGACACAGCACACTTTGAATGATGTTTGTTTGGTTCATATGAGCCACATTCAGACTTTTTTGTGTTGGTAACCTTAATCTTCCATTTAAAACGAGCTACAAATTTGGTAAGTAGATGCAAATAAGCTTAATTTGTTTGTTGGATTCAGTGAAATATTTATAAAAACCCTGACTTGTTTTAAAAGCTTTCATCTCTGCAGCACAGTCTCATCAAAGAATTATGTTATCTTAGTTCAAACTTTACATTTCTTTCCTGAGAATTTAAAAAGTCGCCAGAAGCTCGGCCGAACTTGAAACTTCATTCTCGACCTTGACGGCAGCAGTTTGACAAAACAGACTCAGAAAGTGCGAAAGAAAAATTGCTACAAATGCTTTAAGGGCTCAGCATAATGACAAGTTCCACTCCATCTGCAGTTCAATGACAAATGAGCGAACTCCTCCGCTGACGACGACTTTGACGAAGTCGAAGTGTCCAGGATGGCGAGTGAATGAGAAAGTTGAGTTAAGAGCTGCTGCTTTTTAAGGTCAAGATCGAACTTTCAGGTGTATTTGGTCCCACTTTATGCTGCTAAACTCCTAAAACCCTGATTTTAAAAACTGCTTGCATATGAATTGAATAGCGCAATATCATTAGATATTTGTTTATAACATTGTCTGAAAATGGAGTCCGTGGGGTGTTTAATGACCGTGTGTCCGTAAAGAGGTGTTTTTCCTCAGTTTTGTGAACTCAGCTGCACAGAGCCAGACTTTAACCCCATCCAGCTCCTTTGAGAGGAACCGGACCGCGGACCATGAGCCGGGCCTTATCTCTCGGCATCACTTGCTGACTTCTCTAAAGCCCTGAATGGGAGGAAATCTCTTCAGCTGGGTTTCAAATCTTGTGAAAGTCCTTTGAACACTCTAATAGTTTTGAAACGGTTGTTCGACGAGCACTTGACTTTCTGGTTAAAAGGTCAGATTTTTGGGACAAATAAGTCAGAATGAGGGCTAGAATTGAACATTTCTGTCTTTTTGCCTCTTTGAAAGTCACTGTCTGTGCAGTTTAAACTGTGAATTAAACTGTGAAAGTTGTGGGGAGAAATGTACAAAATGTATTTAATCTGGCTTATTTTCTCCACATCAACCTTCTTTTATGAGCTTTTGGGTCAAAATAGAGCCGGAATTAAACTTGCTAAATATAGTTTTCACTGAGTCTCTTTGCAAAACCTCAATCAACACTGTGCAGACCAACACAAGGAAAACATGACAGTCAGCTGCTTATCCTACACCGCCACCTAGAGGAAAACCTATAAAATAGCAGCCAAAAAATCAGAGCTAAAGCTCAAAAGTGCATTTTTAAGGCTACAGTACATATTCGATAAGATTTTTTAAAAAGTCAAGACGACAAAAGGAGATAAATAGACACAGAAAACAGGTAGAAGCACAAAACACTGAGGTTTAAATCAGTGAAGCAACTTCTCCTTTATAATGAAAACAGAAAAAATGTGTTTTATGTAAAAAAAATTTCAGCTTTCTTTCTTTCGCTCTATCATCTGTCAGTTTTTATTGAATTTCCACTCGTCTTCTTCCCTTTTCTTCTGTTTGCCGAACAGGAGACTTCTTACTTAACAAAGTCAGGTCAGAAAAAATCATCTGTCCATTTGCACTCGAAGCTTTTATTGCTTCTTAATGTTTGAGCTTCGTTGTGGGTAAAAGTCACATTTGATCAGAACCACGAACATTATTTTAATTTAGTCTCAAGTGGGATGTCATTTTTTTGAAGTGATGTGTCCCAAAATTTAATGACTTCAAAGTTTCCCAAATTAAAATGAGAAATGTGGTTTTAAAAAATTAAAAATGGAAGTGAAGCTTTCAAATAAAACTGCTGCAGGTGGTTGCGTGATGGTTTATCGATCCGGTTATTGATCCAGCTGTGGAACACGTGTACACACACACACTTATACACACACACACAGACCTCACTGCCTCTGAGGTTAATTCAACCTGAGAGTGAAATGAACACTGAACCTGCATGTTCACACATCTGGTTTCTGCCTGAGGAGCCTCCGGAGAGCCGAGCTTCCCGGAGCCTGCAGAGTTTACGTCAGTCTGAATTAAGCCCGGCTGCAGGTGCTCTTCATAAATCCAACCGCTAATAAAGATAAAAGTATAAAACGGTGTTTAGATTAATCCGAAAAGCTTTGACTCCCCCCTGAACTTCATTGTCTTTTCATGCTGTCAGAAACAGGTGAAATGCATCCGCTTCCTGTCACAGATTCTTCCCCCCATCTTCGCTCCTCGCAGGTCAATCTGATTAAACTTTGACCTCCGACATAATGAGGCACCGAACAGTTGGAGAGAAAAAAGGGTGAGCTGACCTCTCTGTCAGGAAATATTGATTGTTGTCATCTCTTGTTTGTGTAAGTGTCCGTCAGAGAGAATCGACAGAGTGTGTGTGTGAGGACGGAGACAGATGAGACGTCTTTATTTACACAGAAATGCATCAACACTTCCAATAATAACAGATGATGGTTTGCTTTTTATTTTGCCTCGCATTCTGAAAATGTCTTCATTCAGAGACTGGGACTCTACAATTAAACCACAATCAACTGCAGGCGACGGAACGAAGCATCTGTTTTATGCAGATTTCAGCATATAAGCGCGTTGAACGAAATGGGAAAAAAAGCTAATACGTCTACAATGGAGGGAAAATGAAGGGCAGAGGCAGACAAAGAAAACGCAGCGAAAAGCAGGAGGCCGCAACCCACGCAGCTGATTTTTTTTTTTCAACCCCAGCGACCCTGCTGACATGCCCCCCCCACCCCCCGTCCGTCCGTCCGTCCGTCACGCATTTTCCTGCAATGAGTTTGCCATTTAAATGCAGACACACTAATTATTCTTATTGCAGAGCAATCAGTGGTGGAAAAGTGTTCGTTCGTGGTAATTGCACGTTTAACTTTTAATGAGAAGTGCTCTTGTGCGTGAATGTATGGAAGCTATATAACCTCCATTTACAGTGTGATAGTACAGTAGTATAATGACCCTATACAGTGCTGCAGTAGGATCATAGTAATATCACTAACATATGGAGAAATCCTTTTAAATGACTGAAATGATCCTTTTTTTGATGAAAATACGACTGTTCTAAAACTCACTAACATGACTCTTTTCTGTTTTTTCATATTAGAAATAATTATCAGTATGGAAATACATATAATACTGGTCATCCAGTGCTCTTGACCCAAGTTTATTTAATCAGAATTAAGTAAATAGTGTTGAATCAGGATTTGAAACTCTACTTAACTTTTCGTAGAGATTTTTCTTGCAGTTTTGATGCAGGTAAAGTACAAATACAAGAGAAATTAAATACATTTCTGGCTAAAACAAGACAAGGTATGAAGAGTTTATGTGCTAAATCAACCAATATTAATATGCCCCATTGTTTCTTATAAACCCTCCGGATCTCCTTCCATCACCTGCATGAAACTCTGGTATTTCTTCTGAATCGAACGTGTTTGAATGTTTTCCCCCTTTTTTCTTTCTCCTTATTTCTTTGCTTCATCCAGAAACAAACTGTGTTGAAATTCAAGGCTTTCGGTTGACTCATGACCGGCATTGTGCTCAGAAATGTTGGATCAGATAAGGAAGTGGGGGTGAGGGGGTGAGGGGGGGATAAATAGTCCGATGCAGTGCAGTCGCTGTGATTTCCATGATGCCAGTAAACATGTTGTCAGTGAAGAAGCCGATAAAGCCCATCCGTCGTTTTTCAGCCCCTGATGAAACTGATTTGTGTGAGGTATGCGGTTGGCAGATAGCGTTGTGTTGGCCGCGGACGGCAGTCGCCTGCTGCTTTTCTCTTCATCAAATTGTCGGCAAAAACCGGGCAACATGTTGCAAATCTTCTTCCTGGGAAATGTTTTAATAAAAATTCCAAAGCTTTCAAAGGGACAAATGAGCTCAAATCTACTTATAAAAAGACTGTTTCCGAACACATTACTGTGTTACAGAAATGGATTCATTAGTCATCATAAAGGCACAAACTATAAAAAAAGCATTTTATTAGCATCCAGTGACGATCACCTCCAATCTAATTACAGCACAGAGAGACTCAGTTGTCCATTTCTGATGCATTTATCGTTTCATTTGATTCAGTCGGAGCTGAAAACAGTTGAGACTTGCTAGCTTTGTGTCTTTCATCGCGAGCCGTTGCATGTAATATTTCGCTTTGCAGTGGGAACAAAATTGTGCCATAAACATTCAAGCCAACGTCTCTTTCTCCAACAATCACAACACTCCCTGTTGTCCACATCAATCCTGCGTCTTGATGGGAAACTGCAAACAGCCAAAAATAAAAAAAAATAAAAACAAGCATGAACCGTCTGAGTGTGAATGCACCGCAGGAATATGAAGATAATCATGTGCACGCCTTGTGGACACGGATTCTTTCAATATGTCGTGGAAAATGTGTGTTTGGATGCTTCTGTGATCCCAACACTCAGAGTTCATCAGGCCATTGTTCTCAGCTGAAATCACAATGTTTCTGTCACACGAGTTCATTCATAAATCACCAAATTGGCTGATTTCAATTAGTTCTTCTATCCGAGATGAACCGTGTTAGCTGATAATGTTTCAGGCCTGCGAAACTCGAGATAGCAAACTGTTTTGATCTTTATTGTCATTTGTGACGAGAACAAATAATGCTCATTTGATTTTTGTAACACGACTTAATTCTTTTGTCTCTTATTCTTGCTGGCAGTCAGCGTTCTCATCGTCAGCTGATGAGAAAATAGACACAAGCATCAAATAAAACGTGTTTAAAATAGCATCTAAATCGAATTATTTCCTCTTTAATAATGAATGCAGTGGAGGTGAAGCACAGGTGCATTTAAGGTGATCGGAAAACTTGTTCTCCATCGGCCTCGTGTGACCTTTAGAGCCGTTTTCTGTCGAGTTCTTGTGCACAGATTCTTCACCATCTAATGGGTTTTCGAAACAGTTTCATCATCCTGTCTCTCCCAGTCTTTTAGAGAAAGAGGTGCCACAGATAAAAAAGCAAATTTCCAGAGAAAAATAAATTGGCTGAAATCTGTTTCTGTTATTACTTCAAAATGCATGTCGGTCGCTGCTGCTTGAAGACAGTAAACACGTTGCAAAAAGGCATCAATCTTTGCTCCACTTCTGGATTCAAAATAAGTTAAAAAAAAAATCACTAGTTTTCTCTTTAATCGCGAAGACCTTTTAGACATTATCTCCGCGACACGACCTCGGCCTCTCTTCGGCGTCTCTTATCTGCTCAGGTCAGCCTCTTGTCTTGCAGTCTGGGCTGAGGTTTGGGTCGACTCCCACCGCCACCCAACACCCCGTAATGAGTCTTGGTGGTGATATTAAGGGGTTGAAGGAAGAGATTAATTTTTAATGAATCACTCCCCGAATGATAATGGTTTCCTGGAGGACTGTCATTAAATACTTTAATGATGACTTTGACCATCGCCATCCACAGGGCACCGCAGAACAGTCCCCTGGGAGACGCCGTCATTATGGCCTGATTTGAGGGGCGTCTTTTTTAAACACTTGGCGAAGCAGCAAACAGTGGTACTCGGATACTTTACTGAAGTAAAACTTGCACTACCACATTGGGAAAACACTAAACTTAAATTAAAGGTCCTGCCTTCAAAATATTGTAAAAATAAGAAGCAAAACAATTATGATTTCTGCTGAAAATGGTTCATCTTTACAACAATATTGATATTTTTGGATTTCCATCGCTGGTAAACTCATCTGTTTGTTGTTTAAAGTTGGGTAGATTTTAACTGCTTCTCTCCTGCTGGGTGGTTTAACGCATGCAGACGGATATAAAGACTTTAACCTTCTCTTCGGGCTTCCATCAGCTCCTGCAGAGGAAATAAACACGGCCAAGGAAACCTATAAATGTCCCAATGAGACTGACACCAGGAAACGAAATAGCAATATCTCTCTTGTAAATAACCTGGACGCCCTTGTCAGCCTGACTCAGATCAGCACCTTGAGGGACGTCTCACAATGTGTCTGCATCTTGGCGCGATGCCTACATAATAGAGGGCACATCAGACCGGGGGACTGCCAGCTATCCGGTGAAGTGGAACTAAAAGAGGAGGAGGAGGAGGTAGAGAGGAGGAGACGCGGCGAGGGGAGAGAGAGAGAGGTTATTTTGAAGTGTGGGCAGAGTTGGTGACTGACTCACATTCAGCCTCCATGACAGCTTGTTGACAAGCTTCAGCTGCGGGGCCGAGATTCCCCCCGCTGCTCCGGGGAGGAAGCTGCTGGGCGAGCGCGGCCGGAATATATACAACACTTTGAAAAAAAAAAAAAACTCACCCGCCTCCGTCCTCGCCGCGCTGCGTGTTCGTCTGATGCCTCCACTTTTATTTCCCTTTTATTTTTTATTTATTTTTTATTTTCTCGGCCTCGTGTAACGTTAAGTGATAAAATGGATTCGCTCTCCGGGGGGGGGAGTCATTTTGCATGTTGATTTCACACAATTTGCCGAGCGAACTTGTGTGTGTCACTGACAGCGAGAGGCCTTTTTGACCTGAGGGGGATTAAATTTTGAATTGAACCGAAAAATGAGGATGCTGTCAATTTTTTCTGTCCGTCACAACCTTTTATTTTCCGTTTTTCTGAGTGGAAAAAAAAAAGCTTTCCTCTTTGCGTCCACTTGCAACCAAACACTACTGCTCAGTGTTACCGGGCGGTATTGAGCGCGTCATGCAACGAGCTCCTTGATGACATGAGGGATGTGGAAGGTGTTTTTCTCAAACGCCCGTTTAGATCCATCGATCTGAGTCCTCCAGCGGTTTCAGGCGGCGTCACTGCAGGTGCATCACATGACCTTTACTTTAGTCTCCTTGTTCTTTTTTTAAACTCGTGCGTGAGCCACAAATCAATCACATCGATCATCATTAATGACGTTTAATTTACCGTCGTTCTTCCTAATTAGAGAAGACAACACACAGAAGATGATTCCACAGGGGTCGTCTCATCCATAATGCACATAAACGATGAACAGGACGGACAGGAAATGACATTTTGGAGAGGAAGTGTGTGTGCTTTGTCTTTCTGGTTTTTTTTCTGGGTTAACACTCAGATAATAACGTCTCCATCGCGCAGTGAGGAAGCCATTCTCGGGGAAATGAGCCCCCTTCAAAGTAAACAAAGCTTTCAGAGACAAATCTTCCAGGGCTTGTTTTTCATGATGACGACCGACCTGTTCGACACGACTCTTCATTTTCTTCTGAGCGAAGACTTTCGAGTTAAAACGACATCAAAACGAGGCCGTAAAACACTTCAAGCGTATTGACTGTGCGTTTTTTTTTTGTTTTTTTTTTTACCGTCGAGCAAACATCCCACTTCAACCCTCCGAGACGCCGATCCCACTCGAGCTTCATCGTCTCCGTGCAAACAGGAGAGGGGCATCTGTCAGACGCCTCTCGCTGTAATTTTCTGCTTAGTAAGCACACTGTACTCGAATCACTGAAACCGGTGGCCCAGAGTTAATTCATATATGTAAATGAGCTCTTCCTGCCACACTGCAGCACTTCTAGCATGTCACATTTAAAGTCTCTGATCTGTTCCTGCCTCTCTGTCTCGGGCATGCCTGTTATTTTGCTTGACAACTCTCTTAATCCATCTTTTTTTTTTTTTTGCATGTATTAATCACCTCAAGCCGAACGCGACTCCTTGAAGAAAAGCTTTCCTCTCACCTCCCGTGGATTAGCCTCTTTTCTCGGCGTCAATCAACGATACAGTTGTCTCCTCGCTGTTAGAATTACAGCCGCGGTGAAACTGTTTTGACTTCATTATCGACGCGCCACCTCGCTGCGGTTGTAGCCACAATAAAACAACTTGAGATTAGTCATAACTTTTTTTTGCATTTTCATTTCGTTTTATTCTCCTCAGGAGGAGAATATTGTTTTTTTTGTTTTTTTCAGAGCTCAGGTGTTTGCAGCCAACAAAGCTTTTTCTGCACCCAAAAAAAACACGATCATTTTCTAAACCTGACTTTGTGGTTTTTGTTGCTCAAACCAAAATCATGCTGCGACTGAAAGCTAAGAGAAAATGAGTCACCTGACTCTTAAAAGAAACGGTGGTTATTGGTTTCACATGGCGCTCAGACCGCGGGCTGCTGGGTAAAAGTCCTGCGTTTAATCCGCTCAACCACCACTGGTGACTATTCTCACCCAGCTGCAAAAACACACTTCATTGGTTCAGTCACATCTGTTGCAGGGTCTGAACTCCTGGCTGATGAGTTCCTTCATGATATACCTGCATGAAGGTTGGAGCAGGAGAGCCTCGTTTCTATGTGCAGACTCTGAGAGAGGCAGAGGGCCGCGATCCCCGAACATGTGCTGCTTGTTATATCCCCTGTTCTCATTGTTATTTCTGTTTTTTGTTTTGCTGTCGAATACTTTTAAAGGGCACACAGAAATACCGGCGGAGGCTACGAAGAGCATCCACAGAGGGAGAGGGAAAGTTTTGAAAAACCGCTGGTGATCTTTGCACGTTGGCTTGTATGTTTAATGTTTGCAGCTAAAAAACTCGATGCACAAGAATTTCCAGCCTCTCAAACGTAAAAAAAACACATTTTAAATCTGTGCAACTTTGAGATTTGAAAAAAACAAAAAGCTTTCTGTTGTGGGTTAATTTTCTCAAAAATAAAAGTGACTGAGCTGCAAAAATGGCCGAAAATGAGTCACCTGAAGCGGAAGAAAAGGCAGCTTGGACATCACAGGTGTCACCTTGGAGAGCAGAATATGCGAGCTCCATAAATTTCATGGAAATTTGCCTCGTGGGTATCTTGTGTGGCATCTTTGACCCTTTGTCCTGAGGGTTTCCTGTGAAGATGTGCTCAGTAAACGAGGTTGCAATCTGCTCGTACGACACTCACAGGCCCGAGTCCCACTTCAGGGGCCACCGTCTGCATTTCAAACATGTCATCAAGGGTTCGAAAGGCTGTCAGAGAGCATCCCAAATGTTCAGAGATAAGCAGAAAAATTTAAAGCCATCTGGAAGTCTTTACATTTTGTTTAAAGATGAACTTTAAAGAGACCAAGGACAGGAAGAGATGGAAGAAAAAGTATCTTTGGACACACCGTATCTGTGCAAACCATGAATACATTGAAAGTTACATATTCCAAGATTTTACATTAAAACTTTGTATTTTTGGTTGAGGTCTGCATGGATTTAGGCAGAAAAAACTCAGTAATGGTGAGGAAGAGGTCGTGTTTCTGTTTGAAATATCTGGTTTGATGCCCACAAACATACCTGGAAAACGTCCTCATGCCTCCTTGAACAGACACAGATGTGTTGTTTCAGACGCAGCTGCAAAATTTGCATCTGTTTCTTTTGGAAAATGGGACAATTTGTACAACTGAAATGACAGTTTATGTAAGCCCACATGTAATCTGAACTGTGTCGCATTGCAATGTATCATGATACCTGTGACACGCATGTAAATACATTCATTCATTGCACGTGTGATTCGCAGAGATGAACAATGCCAACGTTACATTCTTGCTGCTGGGCTGAGCACGGTCACAGTCTCCTCCATAATCCCTGCTGAAGAAATTCAGCTCACCCACAGATTTCCAGTGTGTGTGAAAGCCGAAGAGTGTGTGTGGGTGTGTGTGTGTGTGTGTGTGAGAGAGAGAGAGGTCTGAGATGTTCCTAAAATCATAGAAATTCTTTTAATACATCAACATTTGTATCTCAAACCGCAACTATATATTACTTCAATTAGTTTATCATCCCAGGCCGTAATCCCACAGATGGAGTCTCTGCATCATTGACTCGTCAGCCGAGCACATCCACCACACGTCTGACTGAAAGCCTCTGAGAACCGGTGCTAAATCACTGCGATGACCTGATTCTGCTGCAGCTTTTTGGGTCTTCCAGTCTTTTCTTGCACAAAGTGAGAAATCATTTAGCCGGAGTCATGTCTTCCCATCACACACTGTACACGCTCATTTTGTGTCGTCGTGCCATTCCGGTTTATATTGCAGCATATTTTCCCAGCTTAGCGTGCGCCTCTTTTAAAAAAAAAACCTTTGTCCAGAACAACAAAGTAAAACGATGTTTTCCACCGAAACGTGGCTGCGTATAATGAAAGAAAAGTGCTCCTGTTCTGAGGGGATTTTTTTTGTTGCCTTAAAAGCTCAGCAGTGTAAAGACAAAAAAAAATTACAATTTTATTTCTTCACTAACAGAATATTTTCTTCTATTTCTTTCACAGATCTCTGCACCTGGCTCTTCTCCTCCTGTAGCTACCTGGGTTTTTGAAACATTAAGTTAATGACAAGTTAATGTTTATTAAATGATCATTTTTGTTGTGTTGGATCTGAATTTCACCATCGCAGGGATAATTTACCCAGCAGACCTGAAGTCTGAGTGTTTTCTATATGATATCAAATGTTCTTTTCTCAGCATATAAACACATTTGTGTGCACTAAAAAAACAAGCAGGGACTTTTTATTTGCTTCAGACTGCGTTTCTAACCGGCTGTCAGAAGGAAACTATAATGCAGTTTTGTTACTGAAGGTTATATACGAATACTGAGGTTGAATTGTGCTTCATAAAACTCTTTGTTGATCAATAGTTGTTCCTGGACGACATATTGACAAACCTGCGAGAAAATGATGAACCTTTGCAAGAAAAATGTTCTCTTACAATGTCCTTGTCAAGGCCTGAGATGAGTACTTTTATGATTTTTGCAATGGAACTGTGTTTTCATATTATATTACTGCATTGAGTACACACTGCACAACCTACGAAGAGGCCGTTAAAGAAAAGGATGCATTTAGTGCCAGATTAACCGTCATAGGACACCATGGGGCAGCCATCCACAAGCCATCAGTGTGTGCAAATACATAGGCTGGAGTTTAACTTTTTTTTTTTTTTTCAGTCTGTAATCTCTAATGGGATGAGACTCAGATGATGACATGCCTTTGAAATAATGAATTAC
>JAQNCA010000006.1:22635308-22665873 GCA_029783725.1 Acanthurus tractus | reverse complement strand
ACCACTGTGATGAAGTCATCACATCTCAGGGCCTGAAAACATTTATTTGTGTTTGATTGGCCATAAAACTGTAAATAATATTTTCTAACCATATTGAAGCGATCTGGAATCAGACTGATCACATTTGTCTAAGTGTCTGCCTGTGACTTTTCTGTTGCTGGGGGTTTTTTGTTTCCTAGCCATATGTCTGATGCAAAAAAGAAATAAAAAAAAAAGATTTGAGAAGCACCAATCTCAGCAACTGGTAATTGTTATTGATCAACAATCCCAGCATCCCCCTGTAGGTACGTTATGATCAATTTGCGGCCATAATTATAGAATTAATGGTCTGGTGCAAAATTGACTGCATTGCAGTAGCACTCAGAAACTTGGATTACATTTGAGCAGAGAAGTGATTATAATTTTGATAATCAAACCACTATTGAGATTGCAAGGGGGAAAAAAAACAAACTCTATCACAGCTTTGCCAATGGTGAGGATTTATTATCTTTTCTGCAAAAAAAAAAAAAAAAAAATACTGTATATATGTTGCATTATTCAGAAAGTTCCGGTCCTTGTTTGGGGCTGGATATCAACCTGATTACTGTTTTTGGTTTTTTAAGCTCTGCAGCATAGACTGTTGATGCTATGCATCAGTGAGCTCAGCAAGAAAAAAAATATATGACAACCTTAATAGTGCGACTGACCAAGGGGAACAAATTAACTGTAGGCCTCGAGATCCTGCCACAGTGGCTGGGCTCCAGAGTGCTCTTAGGGGAGATGAGACTATCTCCTGGATTCCACTTCTCTTATGTGACAGCAGTGTGCTGCTTGTCACCTGTTTTGTCAGGAGAGTTGAGCGTTAGATTAACTGTGATGAAGGAACCGGCAGTTTATACCTGTACTCTCTTAGACGGTGGGGTTGTGTTTGGTCAAAATGAGCCCTTTTGATTTCGGAGAGTGATTGCTTAGAGGTTTGAGTCGTCGGTCCAGCTGGGAAAATCTGTCAACAATCAGGAGAGACAGTGTTTGTTGTGAGAAAGTCCCAGTTTGAGAGGTTCGGTGCTCTTTAAATGTGAGGGAAGAAAGTGCATGGAGTTCGTTCAGCTTTTCCTTCATTAATACTGTATGTGTTACAATAAAAACTTACCGCTCATTAATGGATTTTTATTCACAGAGGAGCCGGAAAGACATCTGACATTGTCACCTCATCGAGTTGTTACAGTTTCCTTGTTGGGGAAAAACTTCCTTCTTACACTTTCAGCAGACGCACGGCAACGATATCATTCATTAGGTGTTGCAGTTGCGGTCACCTGATTATTATATGTCTGATTTTCATTCTCATTACAGCTCTGTTTCTTCCACTTACTCCCCAGAGTCAATATTTCTATTGTATAATGAGTTTATCAGAGTTTCGTTGCTGGAAACCACTACCTGCTGTCGCTGCTCAGAATTAAATTAATGAGATTCTGAGGCCATAAAACCAAAACCGCGAGTCAGAGGACGAGAAAATCGCTACGAGCAATCCTTAAGTCATTCGATCCGCAGAAAATATTGATCACTAGAGCTTTTAAAACTGACCTCTGTTAAAAACTTGTAACCCTAACCTTTGGCTTTTCTGTCCGCCGAACCCTCAAAAGACACAAGAGTGACAGTTGGGACACATAATGTCCCAGGATTGAATTTCCAACGTGAGTAAGAGGGATTAATAATCTCGATCAATTAAAGCTGTGAAAGTGCTCAGATTCTGCGTCAGTATAATACAGAAATTATAATCCTTACAGACGCTCGCATGGCCTGAATGAAAACATTGTTTGCTAGATGATAGTGTGATTAGTGAAAGCGATGCAGGCTGCAGATGAATTGATAAGTTTCCCCTCCATTAGACTTTGGGAGGCGACGGCACCGATCATGCTGTCGCCGCTGATCACAGAACTCATAAACAAAAGCCAATTAGAGATGTGGAAAAAAAACCCACAGCAACTGGGGGAGGGTGGGGAGGCAGAGGATTGATGGAGTGGGCGGAGCTGACTCCTATAGGACCTGCTGGGCCCCCGGAGACGTGTGACAGATGCGACGGTGTCTGGACCGCGCCTGGAATACAACATTATTCCGATGAATTAATAATCGCGGAGGAAACCTTATAAATAATGAGAACCAATGACTTTTTTCTTTTTGCTGTGCTGTGCTGAGCCATGCTGAGCTGTGCTGAGCAAGGGTGTGTCAACCCCACCCCCCCAGTGGTTGATGATGGCAGGAGGCAAGGCGCCAGACCGATATGGGACGTGATCCCAGTAGTCCCTAAGCAGACAGGGTAAAATAACGGGAATCCCTGGTGTGGGGAGGTGGTGGTGGTGGTGGTGGAGAGGTGGGGGCTTTGTTGTTCATGGCTGTAAGTGTGTGTGTGTGGGAAGGTGGGGCACTCAGGGGGGAGGGGGTTGGAGCAGCCATGTCTTCTGCTTGGCTTCACCTGAGACAATGAGTCAGCCCGGCAGATTTGTGCCAAAGGGAGGCTAAAGGTGATACTGAGCCAAGAGGAGCGAAAACACCAGCGAACAAAGTAGCACACAGACGAACATATTGTACATTTTCCACCAGCTGAAGCTACATCAATCGATTTTTGGTCGCAGCAGAGCAGAAATACAACAGAAACCCACCTTCAGACAAGCAGAGTTAACCCATAAATGCACTTGTAATGTTGTTGTGACCAACTTGCAACAAGCACAGAGGAAAGTTACCAAAACCTTTGCATGTCTGCTGTTTGGTTTATGAAAGTCGCCTTGATTTTTGTTCTTGCATATCTTCACAGAATTAAAAAACAGCTTTTTGAAAGGAATCTGAAGGCATTTTAACCAGCTTACATGTTTCAGGGCTTCAGGAAGTCGAAACTTTTCGTTGCATTTTGCAGTAAACAGGCCTCTTTTGATCTGAGACCAACAGGAATGTTCTGCTGGTGACAAACACTGAGGAAAAACACTCAATAAAGAGCCAAACTGCAGGATGTTTTTGTGAAAATAGTGCTTCTACAGTGTCATTTTAACCCTAACTTTTTGCATTTATTCAGTGTCAAAATGCTCGGAAGGAGTGTCATCTTTGTTTAATGTCTATTCATAGAAAACTTAAATGGCCTGCAAGCAAGTCAAACATTTTCCTTTTTGAACGCGTCAAATAAAAGAAATTAATTTTCCATCAGCGGCTGAAATGAAAAATAAAAGACCATTAAATTAGGACTCCTGGTCTGTCAAGTTCACTGTCATTTCAGACATGACGGTTCAAGAAGGATCTAATAAACACACACATCGAAATTTCTTCCTTTTTTAGTCCTTTTCTTCTATCTTTTCTCTATTTATTCATTTTCTCTCTCCTTTCCTCCACTCTTTCTTCCTTCTGTGTGTCAGTCTCTCCTCTGTTTATCTTCCTTTCTTTCCTGTGATACCCCTCCACTCCAGCCACCCCTCCCTCAGTAGCCGTCCCTCCCTCCGCATGGTTCCCTCCGGCCGCGGCCCGTCATGGTTTCTCCATGCTTCATTTCTTCATTAGAGGTTCTGAGCATTTGGCAGAATGGATTTCCACTATCGGGGATCCCATGCTGGTGCGGAAGGATGGAATGTCTAGACAGTTTGGAAAAGTCTGACAATTCACCTTCACACTATGGACTGCAGCTGCTGTGAGGGTGAGAATTCCATCTGCACTGGTGGCGACGGAGGCGGAGGAGACGCCGGTGCTTCCCTCGGGATGATGAGTTCATCCGTCTTTGTCCGACTTGTAAATCCTGATTGACGTGGAGGTTAACTGAGTTTTATCCGTTACATCTGGACAGGTTGAGCCAATTAGAAAGTCATGAGTATTTTTAGGTTTGATTTGGTTAAAAACGAGGCTGCTGGGGGGACAAAAAGAGCTAATCTGTTTTGTATTGGCTTTCGTCTTTACATCCGCCATGTACTTCCTTTGTATGATGCTGGCTACCCATGACACAGAAACCCAACCCTTATAAATATATTCATCTCTACGATTTCAGCATATGGCGAAGAATGTAGATCTTCAAGGTTGCACGAGTCATCAGTAATTGGGGAAAGGTTGGATTGTCCTTGTGGGGCGTCTCTGGCCTTGCGTGCTCTTTAACCTTCAGAGAATGTGCAAAGCAACATCCAGCCTTCATTATCCTGCATATTGTCCTTCTCTGTGATATTTCTCACAAAGTTCTCTGTACGTCAGGGCATAAAAAGAAACTAAAGAAGCTACTGCATCTTAAAGATATGCTTTTTTTAGCCATTAGCTAAATAAACAAGGTAGTAAGACGCTCAATAAACATATGCACAAATAGGCGATGCACAGTTTTATAAAGCATGATCTAAAGTCTTGGAAACCATCCTTTTAAGAACAAGTGATGCGTTTAAATGGGACTCAGAAGAACAAACTGTTCATCCATTTACCAGAAGGTCGGTGGTTCCTCCGGCCTGCCCACCAAAGTACCTTTCACAAGATACTGTGAATGTGTGTGTGTGTGTGTGTGTGTGTGCTCCTGATTAGAAGACTGGCACTTTGTACAGAAGCCCCTGTCATTAGTGTGTGAATGGATAATACTGACTTGTATTGTAAAGTGCTTTTAAGGGTAGAAAAGCGCCGGGTGGAAAAAAAAAAAAAAAAACCTCCACTTATCATTTCATTGAAAAATAAGATTACGTTCAGCACAAAAGGAGGAATGTGTGACATCTCTCAGCTTCCACTGATTGTTTGAGTCACCTCGACTTAACCCCGACCAGAAAAATGCTCATTTCGGTCGTTTAGGATGCACAGACAAATATCCTGCATGATTTTTTTTTCCTGTTCCGCGTGATTTTTCTCATTTCGCCGCAGCTTGAAATGTCAAAGGTACTTAAAAAATGTACTTGACAGCTTATTTAGGATTCTGTTATTGACAACAAGTTTTGCATTTTTAAAGCACTGTAATGATGTGACACTGATTTATTAATATGAAACTCCGACACAGGATCTGTGTTCCTCTGAGTTCCAGATACCTGCTGTCATATCGCTCTCGTACACTCTGGTTAGTTCGTTTGCGTTAATTTTCTGCTTGTTACATCATTGATTTAATCAGTCTGCTTTCAGTTTGATGGTTGTACTCGTGTTAATCCACACAATGAGCCTGATAAGACTGGGTGTGGCACTCGTTCCCCTTGAGCTCTCACACCTCCACACACATCTGAAAAGCAGAGCGAGAAGGTGATAATTTACTGCCATTCGGTGAGGAGTGTGCCCGGATCATAATTTTTAACAAACTTTGCCAGAGTGACCTTGTGTCAGAAGGATGAAGCTCTTTGTCTCGCTCAGATTCCTGTTAACATTTTTTTATGTCTCAGCATGGCAGGCACACTGTGTTGCACCTGGCAAAGAGGGATTATTTTGAGTCAAAGGAAGGAAAGTTGGCTTTTTAGATGATTTTTAAATGATAATTCCTATTATAATTCAACAGAACAGGTGAACCAGTTAAACTGTTATGGCCTGCTTTTTAAATTTCAAATTTGACCTTCGTGAAACTTCATGGCTGGTTATTATGTCGTAGGTTTGGTGCACAGGTTGAAAACTGGCTTGATTTCATGCTAAGAAACTGAACTAGCATACATTATGTGGGGGTGGACAGAGCTAGCAGCATGCGGTTGGTTAGCAGAAACCTCTGAATAGCCTCTCGTCGGTGCCTCCCTTTGTTTTGTTGTGCTGTACAAAAGTTGAGAGTCGTGCACTCGGTGCCAAACACTCCCCTGACTCATGTTCACAACAGCTAAGCTGCCATTTCTCAGAAGTTATTATTATCACGAGTGCACTTTTTATCGGAACAAAACAGATATTATCAGGGAAAAAAAACTATGAAAATAGAGACCCATGTTGTTTTAAACTGAAATGACCCCACAATGCTGCCGCTCTGCCGCGGCGCTCAGGTCCGTCTGTGAAGGCTAACATCTGTAATCTCAAAAGCTCTAAGAATGTAATATTGGTTTAGTGTGGAAGCAAAGCCAAGACTGAAGAAGCCTGAGATCCCTGTTGATTCAAAAAGACATAATTTACAACCCACTCTCCCTTTTTTTGTCTTTATTTTTAACACACACCTCCAAGTTAGGTACATCTGAAGTCAGCCCTCGGATTTATGTTTTTGAGCGAACTGTTCCTTTAATACCCTTTCCATGACTTCATTGTTCTTTTTTTTTTTACGATCAGATGTATATGGAGTTTCCAGCTTGTGGAGTCTGCTGGCAGATGTGCTTCCACAGTGGTTCTTGTTAGCTACAGTTAAAGAGCGGCATAATTCAGCCTCTCACGCTCTCCATGTAAACATAAGCAGCACTTCTTTTCTTTTTGCCATCAGAGTGAAACGAACCCATTGATACGACGCCGTCGCCTGAGTGATGTTAACTGTTTTAGGGTCTCAGACAGCGACTCTTGTTGTCACACAGGCTTACAGTAATTGCTTGTTCTCGCATCCCTTCTCTCTCTCTATCTCTCTCTCTTTTTTTTTTTTTTGGTGCACAAGCAAACTATGTGAACGGACTGTCTGAGCCGGTGGCACGGTCCAGTAAACGCCAAAAAAAACCGGCTAACAGTGGCACCTTTTTGTTTCCATTAAAGATGAATTCAGAGAGAAGAGCAGCAGATGTGACCCCCCCCTCACATTTTCAAAGATTGGACGAAAAGTATGAGATTCCTGGCATCAACTTCTCAACACACTCTTGTCTTTTAGCTTTTATTTTTCAACAGAGCTCAATCAAGTCGGCAGCAAACTGCTAATTTAGCACCACTGCAGATAATAAGAACCCTATAAATCTGTTAGCGTCTGTGTGTGTCAGTCGACTCTTTGCACCAGTTTCATGGTCGCTAATTTAAAACAGGAATTCGGCCAAATGTTGCATTCCTCTTGCTATGACAATGCACTTAGTCAAACATTAGGAATCTGGTAAGAAAAGCCAGAGTTGCCCTTGGAACGGCGTCAACGCAGGAGATGTACCAGCGGGGGAGTATATTTGTGTAGGACCTCCATAAGCACACAGAGCCGGGACTGAAAAAAAAAAACCCCAAAAAACCCCCAGCACTTTGCCTGCGAGGCTGAAATTTGCTCGCTCCGTTTGCGTAACTGTCAGGAGTTGTAACAGGAGATGAGATTTTCAGTCGGTGGTCCTTACCATGAGGAGGTGGGAATGAGGGGCATGCACTGGGAACGTGAAGCCCGTGTGGGGGTGAAGGGGGGGGTGGGGGTGGAAACGCGCCAGTCGTAGTGGCGGGAGTTCAGTTTCGCTGCGGAATGTGCTGTTGATATAAAATGCCGTCTGTAAGGCCAACAAACCTCGCAATGTACCCTCGCGTGGTTCCAAGTGCTGTCATGCCACGATACAAACGACCAGTTTTTTCTTTCGTTTCAGAGCCGAAAGAGAGAAACTTAGAGCCTCGAACTGAGCTGCTTGCTTTTCCATGAGAATGAACGGTGTGCGGTGAGCTTCAGATATCACCACAGCACTGCAGTAATGTGCTGATGGGAGACATAAACAACACATCCAGCTTATTACCGCTGTAATATACCACTTTTTTCCTTTTTTTCAGCACTCAAAAGAAGCTAAAGAGCTTCACACTTGGGTTGTTTGAGTTTTATCAGGCCGAGTATTTCAAATAAATGTTAAGATGGCAGCGGTAGATGGTGAAAGAGTTTGATTTCAGTGCTAAAAGAGGTGAGAAAATAAGTTCTAAAAAGCAAAAAAAACCCTGATTCTTTGTGATCAAAACAGAGAACCATTAAAGATAAAAACATTCCAGCGTGTCGCTCTGAAGCAGGTGAAGCAGGTGTGTGTGTTAGTTTTGCCTCTCACTCCTCCACTTCTGTTTGGCCTAACATTTCCAAATAACTCCATCAACCTGTGAGTGGAAAGCCGTTACAGTTGTGGTGTTGAGCCCATCAGGCGAGAGTCAGTTTGAGTTGTTGGGAAATCAGAGCTCCGCTGAGCAGCTCTTCCTGGATAAATGGACTTGTCTCTGTGCAGCTGCTGTCTATTGTCTCGCTAGACGGCGGCTGGAATTCCAACGCTGATGATGTTTCCTTCAGTCTGGAGCTTTTTTTTTTTTTTGTTCGGAGCCAAAGTCTTGAACTTGCCTTTATCTCACTCCCATTCTGACTAACTAACTGTCAGATCTGTTTTATTTTTGTTTTTTTTTATCTCTTGCTGCAGCTCCTTTTTTGAATTATATCCGTGTGGACCGTGTGCTGTCAAACCTCGATGCTTCTGCAGTGTAGAAAAAAAAAACAAAAAAAACCCCTTTGCATCAGTTAGGTTGCTGATGCAGACCTCCTACGGATTCATCTGCATTTCAGGAGGGTAGAAACTCCCAGAAGTCACTTCTCTGCTTCATTGACTGCCTGATTCCTCCCCCCCCCCCTCAGGTTTCAAGAGTCTTCAATAATCATTTTCAATGCACAAGCTAAAACGCTGCCCTCCAGTGAGCTTGTGCTGCGGTCATTAATGGCTTTTGTGCTCCAAACACATGGATTACGTATACGAGCAGACAGCAGTTATTGGTATTTGAAATATGAAACGTGCATCTTGTATCTGCAGGTAAATAAACACAGTAAGTCACTTTGCCATCCTTTGCATATTCTCACCGCAGCTTTTCAAAGCAAAACGCTCAAAATACAGTTCTTCTAGAAATGTGGCTGATGAAAAAAAACACACTTTGCACTCATAAATACATACTGCAGCTTTTTTTTTTTTTGGTACCGTAAAGACCGAACATGAGCTAAACGAAGCTGGTGAATGAGGGTCATTGTCCCTGTGCAGATGCACGTTTCCAGCAGCTGATAGTGCTGGAAAAGCCTGTAGAGCAGCAAGTTCTCCGGTGATGAATAGATGTTTTTTTTTTTTTTTTACATCTGCTCATCAACACATTCAACACATCTATTTTCAGACCTGTTCATTTTTCATAAAACACGGTAACTGCCTGGATGATTCACGCGGTGAGGCCTGTCGGGTCTGTTTTTAATTATGGCTTTCATTCACTTGTTAGGCAGACACTTGGAGAAATTGAGCTCTTGTGTAAGTGCCTCAAATGCACACCTATATCCTCATGTTGCTGGATGCTTATTCACCTAATGGAGCTCGAATAACTTATACGATTCTTATGGGAACGTAACTAACATACCAATTTGCATTCAGACACCTTTTTAACTATACTTTCAGACGTTTTCCTGCATAGTTTGACATTTGCCACATCCAGCATATTTGATGATGTTGCACGCAGACGTACACATCATCAAAGAGACCTTATCCGGAGAATGTGGACGTCTGTTTATCTGCTGACTTGAAAGCTGAAAAACAGCAGACAAAGAGGAGACCTGTCCTCACCTCACCCTTTCTTTGAAATCATGTAAATTTAAACCTTCTATATGCGACTCTGCGAGGAAATCATTTAAATCATACTTAGACAGAACTAATAACTTTGTAAAGTACTTTTTAAAAACCCCTGATGCTGTCGAACTGCAGCTGTCGGAAACAGAACTAAAGCCATTAAGGTGGATCAGAATTCCTCCCCGGTTGCTGAATCCCGCCTTCATGCCATAAGGCAGCGATACCAACCTTGACATTTAAATTATCGGGAGAGATAGCTCGGACAGGTTGGGCAGGGCTGAACTGGAATCAGCTGAGACCATGTCTTGTCAATTTTCTCCTTCCCTCCTCGTATTTTAAATGTGATTGGATTGCAGTCGGATGCTTGACCACATCAAAGTGCGGCCGTGAAAGACACGGATGTGATGTGATTAGCCGAACCACCTCCTGACATGGGATGTAATGTGAGCACATAGAAGTGTCAGTGCATTTTTTAATTCCTATAGAACGACTGCATGAGGGGAATTGCACAAATAATAAAAAAAAGGCTTGTTGTTAGATACAGGAGGATCACCTTGACCTTCTTTTCCAACTCTGAAACTGAGATGAAATGCATGTTTCTTGTGCACACGTGTGCAGATCCATAAGTTTCCCATCACTATTCTCTCCTGCATTCGGCTCAGCCTTTCAAAGTCTTATTTTTTAATAGACACAGCTGAAAAAGAGCGACTGCATGAAACAGCTTTCTCCTCTGCTTTCATCTTCAAGATACAATCTGGATATGAGACCAGTGAATAAATTAAATAGTACCTTGTACATCATTTTAATGGAAGGGGATGATTGAGTGGTGTTTTTGTAGGGCAGGGCTAAAGCAACACAGTCTGAATATCAAACTGAATGGCCATTTTGAGTTCAATTTATTATTAAGTCTGACATTGTGTTTATTAGACCTAATTTGTCGAAGACGGTGACGTAATTTTACCCCGACGTCACTTTCAGGCCACATAAAACTTATTCTGCTGCCTCTCAGGAGCAGTGGACTTATGATGGGGGATGTATAAACTGTGTATGAGACAGTTTCACTTATTTCTGTGAGATAATATCTCTGCAATTTAACCTAAAATAAACTTTACTCTCTAAGCATTACAACCAGAAATATTGGACTTGCTGAAACAAATAGGTACTGGCTGTGGCTCATTTGTTTGGAATCATGTTAGAAGCAAAATGGTTTTTAAAAGACATCAGATTTTATATCTGATTGTGCTGTCGGGGCAAAATATCCTTCCATTACTCTGTGAGCCTTTTAATCTTGTCTCTCTCTGGACTGAAAGATGATAATAGTTTTTAACAACTTAATTTTAAAGCTTATATTTCATCGAGGAGCGCGAGAAGTTGAACTAACAAGGAGAAAAAGCAGCGAGGTGGTAAGTTTGTGATACACTTCGCCGAAAGATTTGACCGTTAGCTCGTCAGCGGTCGTCATGGAAGTGGGAATCTGTCTCGGATAAATCATGTTGGTTGTATAAAACCTGCGGCTGACTTAGATAAGCCTGAATCACCGAGCTCCGTGGACCTATCGCTGGAATGTTCCATGACTCACCACCTCAGTATTCTCTGGGCAGAGATCCTCCTCTCTCCCTGGAGAACGTGGTCTGCTCCGTCCCTTGATACAGCGAGGTGGTAAAGGCTGGCAGGCCTGCGACGATTCAAGGCCATTATCTCGACCACTGCCGCATCACTACCTTTACCTTTACCCACACTTCATTCCGCTAAGTGTGATTGATGGAAATGTCCTGGCCGGCCTAGCACAGTGTCATGGCATTACAGTCGAGGGCGAGGACTGCTGTGAGAGGTACAGAAACGAGGACGGAGGATGGAGGGGGGGAGACGATAGAGGATTTGAACTTTATCGGTGCCACTGCAAATCAGAGTGAGCAGACTTTATGCTTACACAATATATAAGAGCAAAGTCGTCACCCTTGACAACGTGACGCTGAGCCAGCCAGGGCTGTAATAGCTCAGGGCCACTGGGACGGGGGACAGCGTGCCTCCGGCGAGTAAACAGGGCTGTTCAGGAAATACAATAATAAACCTTTGAGGTTCACAGAGAGTTCGGTCCGAATTGGTGGGTTTTTGCTTTTCTGCAGTATTAAAATATTACGGGTTTACATAAAGTTTAATTCTGTCAGGACATAACTGGGTGTTCATCCAAAGAAAACAGTCTGTTTTCATTCCTTTAAGGGTCACTGCTACCAAAAGTGGTAATAAGAATAATATTGCTTATACCCTTGCAACCCTATCACACAGTAATGCATCAGTAATGATAATTCAGCAAAATAAAGATAAATTCCTTTTGACTCGGATACCTTTGAATTCGAGAGATTTTGAATTCAGACTTTAAGTTGTAATAGAGTACTTCTGCATGCTACTTAAAATAAAGTAAAGGAACCCATAAAAAAGCCCATTTTATCACTTCCTGAATCTGTCCTAAGGGAATCAAAACCTCTTTCGGCCTTGAAACAGACTTATAGAAGTTGAGTCTCCTTAGCTTGGATCATTTACTCACAACTGATACAAAAAGGCCAAAACACAATAAACAGTCGGTCAGAATATTCTTAAACCCCCAGACCAGCTGTCCATCTGCAGCTCAAACATGGACAGATTCATATTGTTGAGAAGTAAAATGAAAATGAAGCAACAACCTGCTGAAAATAGTTTGTATTATCATCATTTATTTTTATTATGCGTCTCAAACTTTAGGAAGCATTGCGCCTCCATTGGCTTGTGCTCGCGCAGTGCAAATACAGTGATATTCAAACTCCTTTTTATATGAGATATTTTATTCCTGGAGGTGAACTGTGACCGTTGCCTCGCTGAGCTCAGTGTAGCTCCTAAAAGAGCCGCCTCACAACCTCCAGCATCGATCCAAACATTCTCCAAGGTTGCATTCTGCTGTGGGTCATGTGAGTCACAGCTGTAAACCTTGATTACACGCCGCTTCTTGGGGAGGTACACTTCACATGCGTGACCCGTGGGAGCGGCGACTGTACAATGTGTTCCCTGACCTTTTGTGGGCGAGGTCACATGAAAGCACCAAAAAAATTTAAAAAACCCCCAACGTGGGCCATCACAAACCCAACAGCAGCTATTTGACTCTGATCCTTTATTTACTGTAATGAACCAAATGTGGCCCGAAGTGCCTCTGCTGATCTTTACATGTACTGAAGATAATTTGCTCTCAAATCTTACTATGAATGACACCGCCTGACTTTCTCTTTTTCAAAAATGTGCAATTTCATGTTGATAGCAGCAGCGAGGCTTCTTTGTGGCCTCACTGAAAAGTTCGGAATGTTCAATTTCAATAAGCTCAGCACAAGAGGTTGATACCAGCAGCAAGTAATTGAAAACACTTTTCAGGGTCATGCTCCGTATAGATCTGAAGAGTAATTCTAGCAGGCCGAGATGACAGAAACAGAAGTCAATGGGAGTTATTGCCTTCCTAGTGGGGAGTTCATTGCTGAAGATCAGACAGGAGAAAAAAAAAATTGATAAAGCAGGCAACCCAAGGAGACATCCAACTCTTCAGCCCTCGCCCACCACTACGACTGTGTATACAACCACACTGCCTCCTGACTGATGACTGAACAGTGTCCACAGTGTGAGATTTAAAGACCTGAGAGTTCTGGAAAATGATGCTGAATGCTTTTTTTTGGAGGTCTGTTCAGTCGTTCCTTCATAAAAGATTTTCCGGCAGAAATGATCATTAAGTTTACAGATAATTCTGAGGATAATTCTGATTTATCACAACTGGGTTCACCACCGTTTTTATTGTTTATGTCTGGAAAAAACAGCAACATCGAAAGAACAAGATGATTATTAAAAGAAGGGAGTCAGGTGATCGGTCTTAATCCCTTGTTGCAAACCCTAACGATGATACAGTGGCCAGTTTGTATAATAATTTAGTGGTTTCACTTTGTACACAGAACCTCGGATAGTCAAATACATTCAAATGAGCAAACAAAGTGTCTGATCGTTTCACTAACTGTGTTTGTTCCCATCAGACTTCTTTTAGTGATGTCGCCATGCTCCCAGACCTCCGTAATTATTATCAGTGTTACAAATGATGTCCAAAAACTGCACAAACAAGACCTGTTATTAAGAGAAGCCGAATTATGAATTCAGTTTTCTTTTCTTTTTTTTTCTTTTTTAATCGCCCCAAACATTACTTAAAATATTTATCCCTCTGGTTTGATCTATTTGTTGGACAGCCTGTTGTGTTTTGTTTTCTCTCCCATTTTTATGCCTGTCACACTCATTTTTCTGGCCTGTTGGTTTGATTATATGCTGTGTTTCTTATTGCAAAGTGACAGCACGGAGAAAAAAGCTCGGTGCGAACACAATGCATAATGACTTTATTAAATGCAGGCAGTTTGGGGGAGAAATAGTATGCTTGCTAAACAAAGCCCCGCTCTCTTGGGGTTTGCCCAAAAATACTACATTCAAGGTTCATTTCATCTAATACCTCCACAGTAAATTTTTCCTTCCCTTTTTTCTTTTTTCATTTCTAACCAAGGAACATCAGTGGTGTCTCACGGCTTTGTGTATCTTCTGGAATAAGATATTCTGAACTCTCTTGGGTTTCCTGCAGTTAATTCTGCTGGTGACGGTGAAGCGGAGATCAGTAGAAACAAACTGGGATAAACACAGAGAAGACACACCACTTGTCTTGCCTCACTGAGTCATCTTCATTGTATTTTTGCTTGGTCAAGGCTTTGAGCTCATGATCTCTGGAGGGAGGGATTTCAGAAGTACTAAGCTTTGTTGTTTTCCTTTTTTTTCTCCTCCATCTTCCATGGCTCTAATTAATCAGGGCAGGCTTCTACCAAGGGGCTTAGCTGGCCCCTTGTCAATTTGCAGCTATCGGCTTGCTTAGACAGGCCTAAAGAGCACCAATCCAGTTGCCATCCACGGCAGATAGCAATCTTTAATGGGAAAAGCCTTAACAAGCTAATGAGATGCCGGGCAACAAAATACAACAAAGTAGAAGCGAGGTTGCCGAGGGGATGTAGAGACTTTTTTTTGGACTTTTAAATGGATTTAATGAGTGCTATAATTCTAAAACTGATCCTCATGTATTAGTTTTGTGGTGGTGCCCTTCACAAGAACAGTGGAAGTCATGGAAATACTCTTCAATTCTGGGATATTCTCTCTTCTTTTTTATCAGGACCTCACTAAATGTGACGTTATCTTATCGTGCCATTGACAGAATCGTATCAGTTCAGGCTCGTTTCTCTGGTGGCAAAGAGTTTAAAAGTCTCAAGTGGTTCATCTACCTGCGACTGTTTAAGCGGCTTTTCAACAGACTGAAGCATTTGGATGCTTTTTGTTTTCAATTCTTATTTTTTCTTACGAGCATATTGTTATTTTTTTTGGAAACTTCTGAGACAATACAAGCATTCAGCTTCATATACTTAATCGAGAATAGTACCAGAATTACAACTCTAGGGATACAGTTCATAAAAATATAAGTACTCTTTGCTTGAGGTAATTGTATAATGAAAACATACTTATTTCTTCTCTTCCATAATTTGCCAACGGAATTTTACACACTAAATATTATTCAGGTTTACTTTTCTCTATGGAAGGGCTACAGGCGTTATGAAAAGCTCCATTACCTTTGCCACTTAAAAAAAGGGTTCATTTAGCTCATTAATAGTTCATTAATTGTTTCTTTTTAGTAGGGCTTCAAGCCAGAGCCAAAGAGCTGTCAGTCATGCCCTACTTCTATTATCGTTTGGTGAACAGTGCTGCAGAGCTGAGTCAAGTCATAATGCAGAGTTGCTGGTGTGGTTCTTTAAAAACCCACCGGTCGCTGTCGGAAGTGAACATGGTGCAGCCGGTTTTTAAACGTGCGCTTAACCAGACTGAAACACCGAACTAGAGCTAAAAATGAATGAAAAAGTGAACAAAGTCACATGTGAATTTATCTTTTAATCACTTGTCTCAAATGATGCATCATGCTCTCGAGCTTCAGCGAGAGTGGCACCTTTGATCAATGTCCTGCTGTAATTTAAGATTAAAAAAACACCCAAAAATCCACTCAAGATAAAGCCTTTGTTTAAAGTGATCATTTGATCTTTCTAAGGATTATTTTAGGTGATACTTGAGGGAGTTACTGTTGTGAAAGGCGTCGAAACAGAGCGTCTGGCTCCTACTTTCCTTTTATATTATCTCTGAAAGGCAGGCGAGTTTGGGCCTCGGCCACATTCAGGCAGAATTAAATTTAGGAAACCAGAGGCTACTTTGATCTTTGATACATCGCATCATGAACAAGATGTAATGGAATACACTGCGAGCTAATAACAGATTGGAAATTTTATTTAAGTTCATTTGTCACCTGCTGGTCATCGGTTGGCTTCTGCCTTAATGCATCATCCTGCCCGCAGAACTGCAGACACGTTCTGGCAGAACAAGTGACTTCACAAGCCGCAGACTTTGATAGCTCATTGCAAATGTTAAATCAAATGGTGCGTGTTGCCTGCCTCAGGTCTTCAGGCTCTATTGACAATCCAGTAGTATGTTTCAGATTTACTGGTTCGTGTCCAGCCAGCCCTTTTATTTACAGTACGTTGAATTGTGGGATCTGAGGCGAGGAACATCTGTGAGCAATTGAGGTAAAAGCGGCGCAGGACTTCATCACAAGCGCCGCTGACATTAGGCTTCTTTCTACTGTGGGCCACTTTTTTTTTGCCTTGTTATGCTCTCTGAAGTGCGTATGAAGTAAAATGGGGCTGAAACTACTGTTGTTTTCAGTTTGTTGATCTTTTAATCATTTCTTTGAGAAGTTATTTTAAAAAATGCCAGCAAACAGTAAATATTGCTATCACGATATCTTAAAGTCAAGTTTCCTGTTGGCCGGTTTATATAAGAGAATTAAAAACAACAAATACTGACATCCCTTGCAATTTAAGCACAAAATGTGTTAATTATTAACAGGCTATGTTGATTATTTTAATGTGAATTTACTTAACAAATAAAGAAAAAAATCTCTTGGCCTTCAAAAAGGCAAAAGGTCGAACTCGTAATTTAAAAAGCAGATATTTAATGCAAGTTTCAGGACATCCGTCGTGCACCCAGACAAAAACCCAGCCACAGGCAGACATGTTATCTGGAATCCCTCTTCAATCATTGCCAATATACATCTTTTCTGAGTTTTGGAAGAGTCTGAGACGGTTGTATTAGCTGTCAAAGCTTTGCAGACTGGCAGGAGGCTCTATCTGTTTACCGGCCAGCTGGAAAGGGAGAAAGCAAGGTTGCGATTAAGTCTGCCTATGAGGTAAAAGGCATGAGATAGTTTAGACATGATAAGCCAAGGGACCCAAGCGTTGTTGTGTACCAGATGGATGGAGATATTGCGTGCGGCTTCAGGCAGCGTCGAAAGATGAAGGGATTATAGCGGCCAATCTTTCTGTCAATAAGTGGTTCGAAGGCTAGTAAAATTTACCTACAACAGCTTTTTTTCCAAGAGACAGAGGCACGCACAAGCAAATCAATCCGACTTTTACCAGGAAAGAAGACGTGTTAAATGTGTTCCTGCACAGTTATTAGGTCTTAAATAACTGGCACATGAGTTTGATATCATTCATTGTCACAAATGCCAAGTATTTTTGATCACAAGTCACAGAAAGATCCCAAAGAAATAGTTTTTTAAAAGTCAGCCTTCCCATAAAACCTAATTTCCCTCAAAATCTGACAGCATCTCGTACTCGTGATGTTAAGGAGTCGCGGGTATCACGGTGCCGGATTTTATTCCATTTTCAGTGAGGAAAATACGAGCACAACACACATCCGTTCCAACCTTTTTACCGTCTGATTCATCTGAAATTAATTTGTGGATTGCTCCGTAGATCATCTCCTTGAGTTTCCACAATAAGCAAATTAACTGCATGAATGTGATGGTGGTACCCAGCTGTTCGAGAGGTCTCAATGCAGCTTATTTCTGTCAGCACCAGAGTGCCAGTGACAGAATTAACAAACAAACGGCGCCAAAAGGGGTAATTATTTGTTTATACAACCTCCACAAACAGTAACAGAGTCTTCAAATGGACATTTTTTATGCCAAGAGGCACAAAGGGATGCTAGCTGGAGGAGTATCTCTTACCAGTGGACTGGAGTCTTCATTGTCCTGCAGCATTGTGTTTTCCCATCACATCAATGCCGAAATCATCATTATTGTTTACATTTCCAGCCTCAGTTGTGGTATAGAGGCGTTTCGTCACGGTGAAACCAGTTGCAACAAAGCCCAGTGTCTGTGCACCTTTAGAGCGACACGCCATTAAATGTGACAGGCGTATTGGAAATGATATTACACCGAGGTTTGGAGGCCATCGCTCACCGGCTCCTGACAGGTTACTGATGAGAATCACAACTATTTCCTGTCTTCCACCCACAGGGAAATGTTTTTTTTTTGTGTGTGTGTGTGTGTGTGCAAGTTGGGGGAGGGGTCGGCGCAACCAGGAGTGTTTGTGATGGTGGCATTGACAAAGAGCATTTGTTTTCGCTCTTGAAAGCGAAGCGGTGAGGAAGCGTGAAAGACTTCTCTGTTTTTTTTATTATTATTCCGCCTGTACTGTCCTCATCCTCTCTCATGTGAATGACTGCTGAGTTTGTGGCCACTCTTATCAACCAGGAAGACGTTGTCATTTTTTTTTTTTTTTTACCTCTAAATATTCACCACATCTGGAGCAAGAGCTGTTTATTTTCCGACTTTGTTCATTTCCTGAACATCCTGTAACGTCCACACACAAAGCAGGCAAACGTTGCCGAATTTAAGGGTGTCTGCTAACACTGAAAACATCCTGAGCTCTTTACTGCTGCCTCAGTGTTTGTGAATGCTGCTGGAGACTCTTACTTTTTTGAGATTTAATTTTACTCTACTGTTCTACAGAAAAAAAAACATTTTATGTTCCTCAGAGTATAAAAAGAGAACTTCAAAATGGGTTTTTCTATAGAGTAAACTTTATTTTAGTGCATATAGCACCTTGAAATATTGTCTCCTTTTTTTAGTGTTTTCTATCCAGATGTCTGAATAAAAACTATGACAGGTTGCAGAATCTTTACAATCTTTGAAATGGCTCATTTTTCAGCCCACAGTATATTTTTTTAGTTAAATAACAAAGCAGTGAAAGCATCATATACTCACATGTGGTCGAGTGGGAGTAAAACATTCAGCATTCTTCCTTGATTGATCATTTAAATGATTCATGGATTTTTTTCACATGTTTCAGAGGACGCTCTCATGTTCTGTGTCATCTTTTATCTGACTTATCACTTTCAGAGTTAACCCTTTCCTCCCCCTGTTTCCACATCCACGCAGTAACATGTCTTCCTCTCACTTTGCTGCTTCTTGAGCTGAATTTCTGAGCAGATACTCGTTCCACTGGGCAGCAGTCCTATTGTGCTTTGCTTCCAATAGACTGTTTTTCTCCCCCGATTCAAGTCACATCAGGAGCGAAAGGCTTGCTGCAGAAATAATGGCCTGGTGGCGTCGCACAGTCATCAGCACTTTGAATCGCAGGAGGGACGTGGGCAGTTCTCAGACTGTACGACACAAATACTCACTATCTCATCTACGGAGAGGAGCAGCGACGGAAACGAAAATAACTGTAGATCCTCGTAAGGTTTTCAGATGCCGCGCACAGTTTCGAAACTAAAGCTGTGAGAATCTTCACAGAAGCTTCTGCAATTAAACTTCAGACGCGTTTTGAAGTGCTGTTATCACTGCTGCTTGTGTAAATTGGAAAATTACAATTCTGCCACTCTTTTGGCTGAAAAATGGGTCATGACTGTTTTTTTTTCATGGCACAATAATGTTTCAGAAACCATATTGACTACAATACAAGATCTCAACCTTCCGGGTTTTCTTTTTTTTTTTACCAGCTTGATGAATGGGTATATTTTATGGGAACCTTCGTATCTGGATCCAAATCTTGACCTTTTGTAGAGTCTAATGTAGAAGATAAGCTCAGCCGTAGGATCTTTAGATCATTTATCGGAAGACATAAGGGCCATTGCCTTATAAAAGCCAGTAATGATGTTACAATTGAATTCGCTTGCGTACAGGACAAAAGACAGAGGTAGAGATAACACAGGTTCCGATTAGGCATCTGGCAGTCCAGGACGTAATGAGATTGCATGGCTGTGAGTTGATTATGCTGTCATATTGATAAAAAATAATTGCATGTTCCATCATGCCCGGGGGAGGGGGTTTGACGTTGGGAGTTTGAAAAGTGATTTAACAGTGCAAACACATGGATTATGGTGGATGTCCTCCCCTTCCGAAGAGCAGCAACTCTCATGTGCGTTAGCACCGAAGGTCGGCTCTGTTAAAACCCAAATTCTGAGGCCGTAGAATCGTTTCGGAATATCTAACTTGTGTTTGATATCGTATGTTTGGTTCTGGATTTAAACTGTGTGTCTCCCATCAGTCCACATGAGACACAAACCTGGCAAGGCTTGTGCACATGATTCTGACGACTTTGCTTCCTCTTTGACGACTAGTTTTCTTTTATTCTCAGGCTGTTTTTTTGTGAGCTTGATAATTCAGATGCCTGTTTGAAAAAAAAAACAGCTTCACAGGGTGATGGAAAGGTGCCACTGTGATGCAAATAGCACCTTTCTGTTTTATTTTTGAATCCAAGCACCAAGGGTTTGGATTCTTGATCAAGCTCATCGTCCATAAAAAAAAAAAAGAACACACACAAGACAACAAAATCAACTCCAGTGCCTCATTGAAATATATTTAATTTATGCAGATGATATGCTGTTATAATGTTATTCAGTTCTACCTCACCGATGATTTGCCTGCAATTTTTGCCAACAATCAACAGAAGGTTCCTTCCTCATCTGCATTATTACTGCAGGTATTTTCTCACATGCAGAAGTTAGAGGTCAGCAGATAAAGGCTTTAAAGTTTGGAGTTTACCATGAGAAGACACATTAAAATACTTCAACAGAAAAGAGATAAATACTTAGTGTAAATATGTCCTGAAAATTATGCTGAAATGTTCGAACCTTTACAGAATGATGCGTCTGGCTTTGAATTCAGTTAGATTTGTGTAAAAGAAGTTGAAGGGTTGAATATAGACGGACGCTTTTGAGGGTGCAGTAGGTTTTTTTTATAGATTCTTCCAGGAAATATGCAAAACAGGAAAAACCAACTATTAGCATGAGAAACTGAGGATAAATTGACTCAATCTCGGCTCATAACAGCACAGGCTTTTCCCTGACCTTCTCTCTTTGCCTCCTCAAGACAACTTAATATAACCTGACGTATCTGACAGTTTGCTGTATTCTGCCCTCACCGTCTGAGCCACAGGGGCGGACAAGCTAATCAGATCAGAAAATGATAACCGGAGGACCTGTGCTTGAATTAGGGCTGCAAACATCAGGAACATTGTACTGAAACAGAGAACTGTTACATCACAGCTGTTATAAACGTCCAAGTCTAAGCTGATGATCTAAAAGAACAGAGTTTCTCTGAGGTTGCACAGATTTAACTCGTCTTGGCCTTCTTGCATTTATTGTATTGACGTTTGTTGTGTTTTTTCATGAACAAGTTGTACTGCGATGCAGACACAAGTCTCCCTGCCCAAAGATGTTCTGTTCCTGCTTAACATCACCTGCCCTGAACCCCAAAAAATACGTCCAAACAGCAGATGATGATCTGTTTCGAAGGACCAGCTCTTCCCTCTGCGCCAGACATCTCATTTTTGTTTTTGCCCGTCTGCTGTGCTGCTCACGCCGCTGCAGGGTGCGCGCAAAGCGACAAGACTCCAACTCAGAAAAACCAAAATATCTCCATCGTCCCCCCGGTGGCTTGCTGTTAATTTAGAAAGTGCTTGAATTGATATGCAGCCGAGTTTTCGATGAGCCAAGACGGCCTTGTAAAACTCAATATCACAGTCGATCATGTTCATTTAATTGTGGGGAGCCATTAGGAGTAATATTTTTGAAATTTCGCAGCCCTGACTCGAATGCATCACCACATTCAATACCCTCGGACATGCCCAAACATAAATAAAATGCGTATTAACTTCAGCCGCTTCCCCCCCTTAGACATCAGTGATAAGATGTCCAACAGGTGGGAATGGTGGGATTGCCCCCCCCCACACACAGTGACTTCCTGCAGCTGGTAAGATGAGGACGTTTTCTTTACTCAGTCTGCAAAGTTGTTTGCTGAAAATAACAATATAAGTAACCGAACAGCGACGATGATGTTTGTCATCGCTGTGTTAATCTGAAGTTTACGCTGAACACAAACGCACCAGGGATTTTAATGTTTGTGAAATTCATGGTTACAATAAAAAGGTAATAAAAGTAAGCGAGCAAAGTGTTCTAATGAAACTGCCTGAATATAAAGTCCACTTTTTTCAAATTATAATCATCACTCTTCATCTTATCGCTAGTCGGAACTGAAGGTGATGGACTCGATAAAAAATCTCCAAAATAAACTGGATTAAATTAGTCTTTTCGTCTTTGTTTTCACGTGTATGGATTTCCAGACCAAAAAAAGAAAGAAAAACCTTTTAAAACTTTTAATATCTTTCGATAATTCAGTGATACTATTATCCCTGTTGTGTACTGTTTACTAATGTGTCAACATGGAGTACTGACGATCCTGAGAGGACGTGTAATTTCACAGTGAGGGTTTTTTTTTTAAAGAGGGGGAGTTGATAATTGGTTCCTGCAGCACTTGTGCTTTGTTTACTTAAAAAAAAAAGGAAAAAACACACTAATTTTTCCCCCAAAAAAATTCGATCTGGCTGCTTGTTTGAGCAACACTCAGGATGATTACTGACTCTACCGTCCCCTCCTGAGTTATAACAGCAGGCTCATTAGAGGAAAAGTTGATTGACTCTGTATGCGATTGTTTTGAAAATTAAATCTATAATTTGAGCGCTAAGATTATCCCCTGCACAAAAACTGATTGTTAGATTTGATTGAATCTGAAGCATTAATGATAGAGAAATGCTGAACAAATTAATTGGATGTATTATCGCGCTGTATCACAAAGTGCGCCGCAGTCGTATGGCGGTTTTGTAAGACCTCCACAGCGGCGGGACCGGGAACACTGACAGCATCAGCATAATATTGAACTATTTAATACTTACCCGTGTCGACCTAAAGTAATGTGTCCACAATTACAGCACGCTGACCAGAAACTGCAGACAGCATTAGAGCGTTTTTACATGCAGCAAATGGAAGCATCACGACGCTCTGACAAGTAAATGGAGTGTAACAGGATGCAGCAGGGGGTTTGTATAAAGCTCCGGCATGTTTCTCTAACTGAAGGTACTTAATAAACAGCATTTAAAATTTGTCAGTTTACCACTGAGACGCATCAATATTTAATGATATAGCACTTCTATCATAAGATCTCTCGCTCTCCCCTCCCAGCACACAGCACACAACTCTCTGATGTCGGACTTCTGCGCTTCCTTTTTCAGGTCGTATTCCGACTGAGACATCAGATGCGAAGCCTCAGCCTCACTTACGGGCCGCTAACTGGCTTCTAACTCAGTCTGGCCAGTAATTAGGCCAGAAACAATCTCTGGGCACCTTGAGTCAGTACTGATTCAGAGCTCTAAGGTGCAATGATAAAAGAAAAAAAAAGGATTTAAAAGCGTCTTACCGTCTCCTGTTTGTATGAGAATAACGATGAGGGGGAGTTGGAGTGCACGGCTGTATTATTAATGTTTGTTGTTGTAGCGGCGCAGAGGAGCATCTCTGCAGCACCGTTAGCCTGCATCGGCTCACTGCTGCACAAGATGCTGAGCAGACTGACTTTATGAGGTTAAAACGCCACATTTTTTGACATAATCTTCCACATCTGCATTGTGATTTTTGTGCTTTTTTTAATCCTCCAACCCAGCGGGACACAGATGTCACATCTGTCTGATATCTTGTTCTTGTTAACGTCCGACTTCTACTGTTTGAGCTGGAAACTTCCACTTGGTTTTCTTTTTTTCCCCTGTAATGTTTTTCCAATTCTCATTCTAACATGTGAAGTACAAGTTGAATTGTGTCGTGCTGACCCTGCACATATTTCCGAGCTGACCGGCGTTCAGGCACAGATTTAGAAGCAAACAGATGCTTTTGGTTTGACAGTATTTACTGTTTGATTGGACCGTGTTGGTGCACCGGCGCTGCCTGGATTCAGGAGTCGGATCTGTTTTCATCTGGACTCTCAGGATGTGTTTGTTTGGCACATGTTGTGCTTGTTCTGGTAAAAAAAAAAAGCAAAAAAAGCCCAGCACTTTGACTCTGCAGGATGAGATTCAACCACCAGCAACGTGCAGCTGAGTCATGCAGCTTTTTCTGATTAAAAACGGCAAATTTCAGAGACCCCAAATTACCGGCTTTTTTTATTAAAATACACACTCCTACCTTCAATTACAATCGATACTATGATGTGATCTTTATCTGATTACAACATCTGGATAATAACATCTGACCAGATCCTTTGCATTCACACATTTCACGGCCTATCACCGGTTTTTTAAGGTGATTTTGACGAGCAGGTTGAGATAACAAACAGGAAGAGATGGGCCATGTTGCCCCGCGTCAACAGCACAAATGCAATGAACAAGATTGCATCTGTTATAATCTCTTTAAGACTGGATGTGGCTTTGCATGTCTGTTCAACCTCAGTCAGACAAACCTGCTGCCTGTCAGTCAAGTCAGAGGAGTCGGTTTATTTACTGGTCTGTGTCAAGCAAGACCATGACTCGGAGCAGTTTGGTCCCAAATCTGCCGGCTTTGTTGGCAAAGTCCGAGAAAAGTTTGTGGTCTTAATGCTTCTCGGTCGGAGCTTAATCCTGTTATCTGCGCCCGTGCGCTCTGCCACTGGCTCGCTCTCTCTGCTCGCTCTCTGCTTGTTTTCAGCGTTCGGCCTGGACGCCCGTCTGCACTGTTGTTAGTCGAAGCTGTACGAAACAGACGTGATGGCGGCGACGCCTTCGAATCACAAAAACAGACAGCCAAGAGGCTCTTTGTTGTCGAAGCAGCAGTTTAAAATGAAGAAGCAGCTCCACACCTTTTGATTTTTTTTTTTTTTTCGAGTAAAGTCGGGCAGAGCTGACTCATGAGCAGCCGCTGTAGGCTCAGACTGATGTTTATAACAAAAGCTGGCCAGCCTTTATTTTGGCTCACAGACTGGCTGATAACACCTTATCAGCTCTGATGAATGTACTGGCAAGACAGATAAATAAGGAGAACCACCAGCCTTTTTTAATTTGTTTCCACTAACAGTAAGATTCGCAGGAAATAACTCAGCTGGTGTTTGAATGTTCAAATACGGATGCAGATAAGATGACGAGAAGGTTGATGTGGAATTCTTTTGAGTCTGATAAATGAAAAATTATGCATTTTGAAGTTATTAGGACTGAGAGTCGGAGCAAACCTCGTTGATGTGGAAACTTTGTGTCTATTAAAATACGGCACAGTTGCATCACGGTTCCCCTGATGCAACTGCATTAAGCCCAAAGATCCGCCGGCAGATTATCACTGTGTATGAGATTAACACCATGTGACATCACATCTCTTTCGGCTATAGCTGTTCAATATGGTTGCATAATGTTTCAACCTCTACGTTGTATTTTTTTCATTGTTCCTGCTGGAATATTCCTCTCTCATACACGGTTTTTCATTGAGTTTTCATCACAGGAATGATGCTGAAATTTACTTGACAGGAAAAGACAGAAGACAGTGAGTGCAGTTCATGCAAAATGGGCACAAAATGCTCGCATTTATGTTAAATTGTATCTTAGGTGTCAAATAAATCAGGTTTAAAATGGAAATAATTACAATTTAAACACAAACATGTTTTAAAAAAGTATCAGTGACAAAGTAATCAGTTCCTACTGAAATGAGTTGAAGCCGTCTTGTTTTGTTAACACGCTCGGGTCGTGTTTCCTGGAGGTCTGAACCTCCACAATCTGCCACCTTTGAGTCTTTCACCACCTGAATGTGTCAGTCAGCCAGACGCTCGCTATGCTAACACCTCCAGGTCGCCTAAAATTAGAGGTTTGGCAGCAGCCTGGTCTTCACCTAAAGAATAAAACCAAGTGAGCTGGAGCATCAGGGGTAATTCAGGATGCTCAGTCTGCCTGTCGACTGTGTGTGTGTGTGTGTGGAAAAGCAGAGCTGTGTGTTCATTCACTTCAGCAAAAGACTTAAGTCAGTGAATCAAAAGTTGTACAAGTGTTTTCCTGCTCTCGGAGCTGCTGACATGAAGAGGATGTTTGACGACGTTGGAGTCTAACAACTGCAATTTTCTTCAGTTTAGTTTCTTCCTTTTTTTAAAAAAATATCAAAAAATCAGTGAATTGACAGGATTTTTTTTTTGTTTGCTCTCTTTTACTTTTTATTTATTCAGGGAAGTTTCACTCAGAGGAAGCTTCTCTTTTGCAGGATCGTCCTTGATGACGATAACACACATTCACACCTGAAAGCTGCCGTGTAAATCCTCCGCCTCGTCTGCTGACCAATGAGCTGCTTCACTGGAGCAGTGGGGGCGGGGGGGGTGAAAAGCCTTGCTCAAGGGCACCTCAGTGCTGGTAAAAGTGTGTGTATGAGGGGTCAAGCTCTGTTTTTTTTCATCTACCTGTCAGTTCAGAGAATAAACTGAGGTCATAAAGTGTCAGAGCTCATAATAGATCATAATAATAAAAGTCACTCTCTACGTTAGCAGTTTATTTTTGGATGCTTACAGACACGCAGCCGCTTCCAGACTTCAAGTGGACTACAAATATTTACAGCCTGCTGCTTTTGCAAGCTCTGCATTTTCCACAAAGTCTTGGACATATTCCAAAAAAACATATATTGATTTATTTATTTGCAGTGGCGGACAGTCAAAACAGGTCTGAGCTCAGTTTCAGGAGAGTCCACACGCGACTGTGCCGGCTGTGAAAGAGCAGAGCCCAAACTCTGGTTGTGAGATCGCTCGAACAGCGGAGATCGCTCTCCTCCCTGACTTCTGTACATTTCTCCGGTGGAGCATGACTCACTGCCTGCGGATCTCAAACAGCGGTGGGCGTCAGAGATAATCTAATACCGACCGGCTTCTTCTGAACTCCTGCAAACAGGCCTTTTCTGCGGCAAACTTATTGAAAAGAGGAACATCGACAATGACTTAATTCCCACTGAGTCGATTTTTGTCTGTGTGGTCACCTAAGATGCAGAAACTTTTCCCCCATGTGCCATATTTTTGTCTGAAGACTCAAAATACTTCAGTCACAACAAACACTGAGGGACAAGTTCCTTCATTATGAACAGGAAGAGCAGGATGAAGGTGACTAAGTGAACAGAGATGGACACTTTTTTGTCCTTTAATGGGATTTTTAACAAAGAAATCAAAGAAAAAAACCCAACCTTTAATTTCAACCACCAGCTAAGCTTATTTGTAGGAGTTTGTTTTATTGAAATGGCTCTTTAACCTTCGCAAAGGGACTTTGAGGGCCGCTGCTTGTGCCAAACCTCATTTACTGCGTCAAAGTTGAGTGACTAAAAACGGCTTTGATGCAGGAAAACACTGGATTTAGTTGCCGGCCTTTCCGTGTGTGTTTCTGGTAACAAACACTCGTGCACCTTCACGAGAAAGCCTTCACGTTTTGGGGGCTAAGAGGGAGTTGCGGATCAAATTGATGATAAAATGTTATCTTTAAGTGCTACTTGGAGGATGCGGCCAAGCGGCGCTGCCAACGTGCAATCAAAACTGTGGGCGGATTCTTATTAAGACATTTCCCTTTGAATACCTGTGACCTTTTTCAGCCATTTGCTTACATTCCTATCACTTCAAAGTTCCCTTTCTCTCTCTCTCTCTCTCATTTGCCCTTTTGCCTGCCCCCCTTTTCTTTAGCACTCCAGGGCCGTGATGATTAGCACTTTAGCAAAAGTAAAAAGGACAGGACTTTTTTTTTTTTTTTTTTTCTTCAGGTAGATTAATAAGTTGACCTTGGCATTCGCTTTACGCAGCCCTTTCACTCGTGCAAAATTGTCATGATTCACGGGCTATTACAGAGCTCCAATGAGTGTGTGTTTTTGTGTGTGTGTGTGTGTGTGTGTGTGATTCTCCAGGAGGAAATGGTGTGAAAAGGGGGGCAGGCTGAAAATCAGAATTTCCTGTCCCAAATACAGACACATTCCACTTTGCCGCCCCAGAGAGGAACTGTGACTGGTGGATTGCATGCTGGGATTGAGGAGACATGCTATAAAACCAGGGAGGAAAAAAAAAAAGAAAAGGTCCACTCTTTGTTTTTCTGCTCAGATTCGGTCCTTTTTCTGGCCTGCAGAGTCTGTGCGCAGCTCAAATTAAACAAAGACTCCAGTCGTGTCGAAACGAGATGGTGTCTCATTACCGCTTTCAGACTCGTTCATGCGGTGTTTACAGCTGGCGGCGATGGGACACTGACCCTCCAACCAGGACGGAGGAGACGGAGCTCACATGTGTGTTTAATGCCCCCCCCCCCCTGTATGAAGCCCTGATCATAGCGCCACCTCAGCAGTAAAAAGGATGTGATGTAACCTGAGACGGTGTTAATCCCTTAAGCTGACTTTAAATTAAACAAGCAAACAATACAACGCCGAGCTGCCGTGGATTAACGTTTAAAAAAAAAACCAAAAAAACGCCGCGGCTCTGACATCACTCGCTTCAAAGTTGGTCTCAAATGTTCACCTTTGTCGCCTCTCTTCCTCCGCAATGCCGCGCTGATGTGTCGTGATCATTAATGCAGAAACACGATCAGCCTCGTTCGGGCTAAAAAAATCCAGAGGAAGAGTGAAGAGCAGAGCTGCTGTCCTCCATGTTTTCTTTGTTTTTTTTTAAAGGTTACCTGGAAATAGCTGTGTGGTTTTTTTTTTCTTCCCTCCTCTCTGAAAGAAATGATCCCGTGTTGTTTGCACAGCGTTTCCGCTCAAAGGCGTCTCGCTTTCATTCACCTGGCATCCGGAAGGCTTTTCATGTGTGACTTTGTGGACTGAATGTACTGTTGGAAAAGTTGTTTACAATCTAACCTTTTTTTTTTTATTTCTCTCTCTTTCTCTCTTCCCTCTCTGCTCCTTCGGATCCATCGGTGGCCTCTTCTCATGTCTTCTTCAACAGGTGAGTTATCTGATTTCTTTTACAAACCAGTAAGAAAAATGTGAACAAACAAGAGCAAAAAGCCCCCAAAAAACATCCAAGGTGACTCTGAAATGTAACAGAAAGCCGGTTTTTAAGTGCTTGTTGCTTTCAGCCAATTTGCTCATTTACTGATGGGTCTTAAAGATGCTGATTGGTGGGTCTGTCAGCATCCGAGTCCGTCCGACTCTTTGGAAAGCCAGATGCCTCAGTCCTTTAAAAGGTCTCAAAGGACGAACTGTGGCCAGATTTCCATTCACTTTTCTGTCGACTTTTCAGCTGGGATCAGATTTAAAATGATCCTTATTTAAATCACCATGATAAATAACATCCCAGAGTGATCATTTCATACATGCAGTTTCCTATGAATGTCCAGGACCTGCACCCGCCATGTTTGAACACAAGGAAAATCAGTGACAGCAAAGTAATTATCAGCCATTTTGACAATCAGTTGATTATTTGAAGTCAAACTTTTGAGCTAAAATATAAAAAATCCTCCTTTTGAGGCTTTTTAAGCTTAAATTTACTAGTTTTTTGGATAATAAAGTGTGTCAGTCTGCAAAATTAAGCAATTTAAAGACGCCATCTTTGGGAACTTTGGGAATAAGTGTAATAAATAACTGTTCATAGCCAAAATATCTTGCAATCTGCAAAGGGATTGATACAAATCAATGAGATGTTTTCTTGACAATGTATTTACTTTGTTTTCTACACAAGTTCTTCTTTAGGATTCTTCTTAGGCTTTCATACATGTTTTCAGTGACTAACCTCCAGCGTTTTTAGTGACTTTTTTAATTCACTTGTTTAAGAAAACGCACCATCTCACTTGAATCTCCACCAAAAAACCTCTGGTGCCTAAACTTTACCTTAGCATGCGACTCTCGGTCACTCGGAAAACCATATTCATGCAACAATCAGCTCAGGTGTTTTTAAAAAAGGTACTCTGCAATGCAAATTAGCAGTGTAAATGTAAGATCTGCAGGCTGTGTTTCCAGCGGGGGCTCCATGCCAGTTTATGGCACACATCGATGCACAGAAGTAAATAATGCTGAAATTAAACTGTCAGCATTTCTGTCATGGCTGGGTTCATTTTGAACATGACAGCTCGTGGAGGATATAGGACATGACTGTAATGACTTTCTTGTGATAATGTTGCAGATAATAAAGTGCAGTTACAGGACCCAGTCGCGCACACGGACCCTCGTACAGTTGCAGTCTCACCTTCCAAAGACCTCATAAATTTTACAAGCTTCCATGGTTTTGTTTTGATCTTAAATTTCCAAATCTGGTTGTGATTAAGCTGCTCAGCAAGAGCCTCTGGATGCCGTCCAAGGCCCCCCTCGCCACACGGGTCCCTCCTTAAACGCTCCCGTCTGCTGCCGGCTGTCCGCCACTGTGCATTCATTCAAAAGAGAGGGGCCCCCATCGGCCCGCTAAACCCACTGTACCAAGGTCCAGGGTCCTCTCCGCGGGGAGTATCCAATGTCAGCCTTGTGCTCCGTGAGGTGATCCATGATGGAGCCTTGCTCATAGCGCTGAGGTCTCGGCTCAGAATTTATCACGGTGCACTCACAGCTTAGATTGCATGCGGCCCTCACAGGACCACATGAAGGCTATTTTAGACCGAGTTTCCCGACAGGCTCCCTCCCAAGTGTGGGATTTAGAAAAACTGAAAAATGAACATTTAAAAGAACCATGTCGGGATGTGTTATTATTGCTATTACATTTCTTTAAAGGGTTAGTTCGCCAAAAATGCAGAAATTTGTGTATCCTGCAATGCTGTTAGCTTTTATTATAGCACATTTTTGAGAAATACATCCCTTTTGATTTCTGCCGCTTCCTCAATCCTCTCAACAAGGTGTAGGTGGAATCTGATTTGCTGTTTTGCACATCACTAAAAATGATAATGCTTGAAACTTGAAAACTGCATTATGGGAGATCCATCAGAGCGTAACATCACGTCTGCCTCTTGCTGTTGTTAGAGTTACTTTAGGTGGGATAAATGGGGTGAAATGTAGTGCAGCGTCTTCTATTTGCACCTGCGAGT
>JAQNCA010000006.1:22604802-22630780 GCA_029783725.1 Acanthurus tractus | reverse complement strand
CAAATGTTTTCCCTGTTTTTTGTCATTTTTAATAGTTAGGAAGTTAAATTAAACAGTTTATTGTTGGAAAACATGATACCAGATTTCAGGTGCAGTCGGAGTGAAGAGAAGCCAAAATTGCAAAACTTGTAATTTTTCAGTAGAAAGTAAAAAGTAAGCACTTTTTGTGCCTGATGCTGTTATGCTATTCTTGCACAACTCGGGCTTCCCAGCCAGCCAGCTTGTGAACATAATGCCTGTTAGTGATGAGTTATCAAAGACGAGGAGTCAAATTCTCCTTATTTGCTTATTTCTCTGGACGGAGAACTCCCTGTTTCCTCCTTATCAGAAAAAAAAAACGAACCGGCAGAAACTGGTGACCTTTCAGTTACTGGATCTCTACATTCGTATCTTCTAAAGAAAAACAGTAACAGGGGAAAACATTCACTGAATACCTGGATGGTAGCAACCAAAATGAGCTAATTAGCTCGCTCTGTTTACATACCAGTGTGTGCTGCCAGGCTGGCGCAGCCCCGTGCTGGTAGCCTGCACCATATGGTGCATCAAGGCGAACCATCGGAAATCCATGTGTTCGGGGAAGCTGCTCAGTTGAACCGCGGAGAGTGATGGAGTGGGGGGTGGGGGGTGGGGGCTGCTGCAGCGGGTGAAGCAGGGGGGTTTGTGGGTAGGGAGTGGGAAAAGTTGGAGCATCCACTCCCACCCACATTCATCATAGGGAGGCTGGTGTCTGCATCTAATCAGATCTCTGCTGAGAGCCCGACCGAAACTTGATTAAAGGCTGGACTCTGGGTGTTTTACTAGCTTTCTCTACCACTTAACCATCCTTTCACCACCTGCCCCTGTAAAAGTATCTGCTCCTATAATGTTTATTTATGTGTTTATTGGCTCTCAGCCATTAAGGAAGCTGTACGTCTCTCTCTCTCTCTCCCTTTTGCTCAACCTCTGCACTACTCGACAGTTTCTATCCCATAAACGGGCATTGCCTGTGGATAAAGAGGCTGCGGGGAGGAGGTTGTTAGATAGCTGTTGCTTTGCAAAAAAAACCCCAAAAAAAACAAGGGCCAAGCTGCTCCTCATTTCTTTTTACTGGGTGCACTTCTATTTCCAGAAATGGAGAGCAAAAAACTGATAAAAAAGAAATCTTTCTCTGTTTAAAGCTTTGCTTTTTTCTCTCTGGTTCTGCACAAAATAACTGTATCGTTTGTGCTGTGATTACACTGACCTGTGGGGTTGAAACTCACGGTTTGACTGATCAGGTGTCTGAAAGGAAACACGGTCAGTCAGCAAGTTTGCCGACTTCTTCCTGAACTGAAACTTTTCGCAGGGGCTTTTCGGTCCAAAAAAGCTGCTGGTGTCTTCTCTGAATGTTTGTGGACATGGCCCCGGGTATTTAAAATGATTAAAGGGAACCAGCTTTATTTTTTCCATTCACAAATTGTTCCCCATTTGGTGACTGACTGTCAGTTAGCTCTGGGCATTTCCGCATAGTTGGCTCCTCTGCATGAGCTGAAATATTCAGAGGCAAATACTGTATGTCGGCCTATTAATTAGCTGTCAAGAGAAGGCCAATGGCGAGACATTTCGGCTTATTACAGATAATGCCGTGGATTCAGTTAAAAGTAATTATGATGATAATGTTGAGTCCAAGTCGGTGCCGCCATAAGAACAGATGGCAGATAATCAGAGCTTCATACAGTGAAGTCAAATAGAGCGAGGAAGAAAAGAGCCAGTTGCCTTCATGCTGAAATTTAATTTGTCTGCCACTGTATCCGAAGTGTCTTTGAAGGGCAGGAATTGACAGGCTCTCTTCAAAATGGGCTGTGAGGCCGGCTGTCTCTCTGCTGTCAGGAAAAGGCTCCTCTGTGCACAGAAAACTGTCTCCCAGGTGTCCTGATATGCGCTCCGTTAAATATTTGAATATCCAGATTGAGGTGACGACAAACCGTCCACTTTTGTTTGCTCCATTGGCGCTCGTCTCGGTGCTGCAGCAGCTGCACCCCCCCCTCCACCCCCGCCTCCCGCCTCCCGCCTCCCTTCAGCATCCCCCCCCCCGGTAGTGGTGTTGTGACTTACTGACTTAATTCACATACGGCTGCGGTTTTTTGCAGAAGGGAAATTTGAGAGCAGGATGGCCTTGAAATGGAGTCATTCTGGTCGGGATTATGGAGGGAATGAGCACATTCATTCCCCCCTTAAAAGTTCCGATTCACAGAGCAGCTGAAAGCATCTACACGCTTTATGTGAGGGACTTCATGCACTCCGAACTCACCGAGTTAAGTCATTTCCATTTTTGATCCGTACTTGTGGGAATTTTTCGAGGTGCAAAAATCCGAATGTAGTGAAAATGACTCAGATGTGAAACGTGTTTAGGTGGTTAAAATTGGAAGCAGCTGAACCGCTTCAGTGATTGATTGAATAAATCCTTCATCTTGAGTTTTAAAGACGCTGGTGAGTGCACTCGAAACTTCACCCTGAAAGAGAAAGAAAGAAGTGAAAAACAGAGGTTTGGTGATTATAAACAGTAAACCTCTGATTGACATTGAATTCACTCTAATCAAAATGTTTATTAAGTCCTCCTGCTGGAGTTTTTTTTTATTCAGGATTTTCCTTTCATTTGTCACCTAATGGCACAAAACTTTAAAAACCACATGATCTCTGTATGCAAATACTCCCAGAATAGAGAGGAAAAAAAAGTATAAAACTTTATCGCTGCACATACAAACAAGCCGGTGAGATCCATTGATGTCTGTGGTCCTTAGTTTCAAGAGTCTTTACAAATATTGATCTCGACAGGTGAAGAAAAATGTGAGATGCTGGTAGTGACAGCAGTTCCCCGGGGCAGCTCATGTCAGACAAAGACTGCACCTGAACCCCTGCGGAGGTGTTTGTGAAGAAAGGGTGGAAGAAAGTTATTTGAAGCTGGAAAAGCTACAAAACGCAGAGTATAAATTATTAAAAAAAACATAAAACTGTTGTAGAATGATGATAGAATAGAAATCCTCCTTGGATGGGAAACACATTGGGGTCAGTGTATGTAAAGTGGTGCTCAGGAATTGGCATCAGTGATGATCAGTCACTAGAAATGCAGACTTGAGTGTCTGCTTAATGTGGAGAAAAGCACTTGTTAGCGAAGACCTCTGCCAAGGCTGCAGCATCCTTTAAAATGTGTCTTTGCAATAATGGAAAATGAAGATTTATGTTTTCAGAGATGTTGAAAGCGTTAAGGATTAAAATGTTAAGAGATCAACACCCGAGCCTTTAGAAAATCATCGCTGTCCTTATCAACAAAAGAAACCGTCAAAACAAACTAAAAAGGACCAAAAAATATATGAAATAATGAATTAAATAAGAGAGATAAAAGCTATCTCTTCTCTCCTGATGTTGTACCTCTTCGTGTACGTTTTCTCTTCTGTCTTTTTAAAAAATATCTGATATCAAAATGAGTTGAAGACATTGAAGAGGAAAACGTTTTGGGGCGTGTTTGCTGGTCACAGTCGACTTCAGCTGTGGTGATCACCACTCGCTTGTCCCATAATCCTTCTTTCACTTTGATAGAATACAAAATTTCTTGCTCTTGAATTGACAAACTGGTTGTAAATGAACCCATTAAAATCTGCAGCGGGTTTCTCCTCCGTCATGAACCGTGTGTGTGGAAATCATTTTGTTGTCAGGCTGTTGGATTTGACTGACAAACGTATCATTAGCAGAGTCGTGATTCCATCGGCAGGTACCTTTTGGCTTTGCAACGCCGCGAGCACATGAAGCCATCCCACTCTGATGTGATGCGTTACTGAAACAACCTTTTTTTTTTAACTTAATGAGGCAGGAAACATCTATCCCATCATGTTGTTGCCCACCCCCTCCCCTCGGGATTAGTTTCCTCTCCACAGGAGTTGTGTGAAGCGTTTGTGCGTGTTCGTGTTGTGGCCTGGTCGCAGCCGTGGTGGATTAGAAGGTAGTCAAAGCTCTCCATCCGTCGTATGTGGTTAAGATGAAGAATTGCAAACACTAATCCAAGTGCTTTTGCTTACCGACCATCAAATGTGTTCCTCTTAATTTAAATCACACACAAGAGCGGCAAAGCTCTTGGAAGATCTACCACAAAAAGGGACAGAATGGCACAACCTGGTGTACGACGACAATTACCCAACTACGACCGGCAAAATAACACCATGAGCCGATTTATTAGCCACATATTCCCCAACTGATTTTTCACAGTCTTTGGAGCTGAGGATGAAGGAAGGAGGCTGATAGCTTCTCTTAGCGCTGGTCGGTGGGTTAAAGTGAGGGATTTCAGAGAAAGTCATCTGTGAGACTGTAGTGTGAAGGATCGTTTCATAAATCAACAAGCCGCGCCTGCTGCCCTGCCAACAATAATATCATCTATCCATCACTGGTGAATATTAAAAATGACCTTTGCTTAAACAAACTGCATTAATTTAACCGGCAGTCCCTCCGCCTTCAATCATCTTGTCTGCACCAAAGAACTGCTGGATTGTTTGATTCCACTCTGTTCTACAAACACTCCATCTCCCCTTTTTGAAGTTCCTGCAGTTTTTTTCTCGCTCGCTGGTCATCCACAGTGCGAGCGAGTGAGATTACATTAATGCAATCACACTTGAAAAGGGAATAAGATCTCTTTCTCCTCCACGCTAACGAAGACAAGCAGACGACTCCAGTCTTTCCTTATCCTTTTATTTTCCTTTTCCGCCTGCTTGGCTCAAAGAACAAAGGGGAAGGGAAGTTTCCCGAAAGGCTGAGGGCTGATCGGGCACGTGATAAACACTGAAAATGACTCCGGAGCCCAGAGGATAGCTCAAACAAAATGAGCTGACAATACTCATTTTCACGAGGCCCAAATTTAGATTGTTATGATTTCAGAAATGGTTTTCCCTCAGCTGTGAGAAAGTGAGTAATTGAACGTAATGAGAGATATCGTGAGAACTCAGAAATAGTCTTGCTTCTGGGATATTACTTTAATTAATACTTCCTTTCAGACGCAGGTGAATGTTTTTGTTGTATTGAGCGATTCTTAGCTAACGAGACGCAAGCTGGATGTGTTATGCACGCAGGTCTCCGGACTCCTTAAGCTGCCCAGATAAATCATTTTATGGACATGTGGCCGCTGAGTAAATGCAAAATCAAACGTATTTCATATTTACTGTCGCTACTGATCTTGCAGGCACTCTTACCCATGTTGGCATTTCCCTCTGAGTTGTGAATAACAAAATGAAAGGCACTTAAGTTCCATAACTAATAGGATCAAAATGGTGGTGCAGACTACATGTGGATAAGAGCCCGGCATAATTGAGTTAGAGCACAGAATCAGGATGCACTTGCAGCCCTGAAACTGAGGTTTGAAAGCCAGTAATCTCATCCATCTATCGATCAGCAGCCCTGACCGCCCCGCGCACCGACATCATTAAATATCTTCGTTACAACATCTTAAATTTGCACCGAAGGCCTGCACTCAGTGTGTTCCACCTTCGCACTAAGCCCTGAAATAGAAGATCTGCACCTTTGTTCCCGTCTCATTATTATTTTTTCCGTCGACAGAGAACACATTGTTCCGTAACTCCGGCTCGCTGCTGGGGGGGGGTTGCTGTTTTTGGGTTGCATACTCTGGTAGCTGGTCCAGTGTTTTTTTGCTATTCCCTTTCATGTGTGAAGCCTGTTGTTCGCACAGGCTAGCTGCACTTCTCCATCCTCATCCAACCTCTCAGCCCACCCCCACTCCCCCCCTCCCTGCCTCTGTTCGGAGCAGGGAAGCCTGGAAACATGTGTCGTGGAGTTAGGTTACACTTTTAGGGCCTCTCGCCTCCGCAGAGATCCAGAAAAACTCTCCTCAGTGCTTATTGAACTTTGCTTTAGGACAGCGTGGCTAAAAGCTCAAGCCTGTCAGACGGGATGAAGGGCCACCTTCTCCTCACGTCCATCGTATATCCTGCCGTCCTGGCGTCCAGTTTAACTTCATTGACTTCATTGGCTTTTTTCCCTCCAGTTCTTGCCTGCTTTTGTCTAGACAGCTGCGCACTGCTGGCGTCTTTGTGCTCTTATCCCATACAAGCGGAGAACGGGAGAGACCCCATATGCTACCAGCTGCTAGACACATTTGCTCTTGCCGCTAGTAACTGAACCCACCGAGGAGGAGGGAAGCTATCTCAGCTGCCGCCATAACTGAATTAAAGGGCCATCTGAGAAATTGCCTTATAGGTTATATAATGTTCCGAATTGCTTCCTGCCATTCAGAGGTATAAAACAATAACACCAGTTGAGGTGGAATTGTCGGGAATCACTGTACTGTAAATTTGTTTTCCAATGATTCATTTGCTGTCTCGAACGTTGCTTTCACTCCTCACACAAAAGGGGAAATTTAGCGTCAAGGCTTTATTTTTATTCAGTATATTGTTTGTCTAAGGAACCGGGCTCCATATAAGGTTAAACATGCCTGTTTGTAACAAAGAGGGCCAGCTGCATCCACCACACTCCCTTTTTAAGAGGCTGCTTTATGGTCGAAGACATCCCTCTAATTTATGTCCCCACGAGGGCCCCTCAAGGAGCGTATGAACCTGAGACACATGGGTAGGATAGGGTGTTCAATCCCCCTCAATGAATTTAAGACCCTACTCACTCATGGCTGCAGGGGAGAGCACATAAGCCTGGTTCAGGTCAAGGACAGGTCTGGAAAAGGTGAAAACCGGACCAGAGTAAACAACATAGTTTTAAATACTTCTCCTTCCACAGAAATGAACTGGGCACAGTTGCTGTTCACAGATTCACATGTTTTACTTATAATACATATGTATATATATTTATGCATCTTGGTTGTTGTTTTCAACAAGTTCTTCAAACTTTATGACAAATTAAATCGTTTTTCAATGCATTTAAAAAGACCTATTATAGGGTTTTCTGATCTGACAGGAACAGTTTATTACAAACTTCCACAAATCACAGCTACGAAAACATACAGATTGGTGTTTTCTGATCTCCTTAGGTGTAAACACAGAGAAATGGCTTTGTTAGGCGGAGAAAATAAAGTACAGTTTGGATTAAAAGCAATTACAAACTTCATGTTTGTTGTTTACAGAAATCAATGTTGATTGTTGGAGTGATGCGGGAAACAAATTACTGTCTCTTAATAAAAATTGCATTCCATTCGTCCTTTAGTGCAAAGAATTTCAGACTAAATCCTTGAAAATGTTTGACAGCCTTGGAAATAATCAAAGCGTATTCCTTTTCTAAATTTTTTCATTCCTGTTTTGGTTGAATCTGTTTTTTCTTGAATGAAAACAAAGAAACATACGGTGGCTAAATCAAACCCTGCCATATGCCGTCACATGCTCCTAACGGTTAGAACAAAACCAATAATGTCTTACAATGATAGCAAACTATGACCCGAGCAGAGGGATGCTTTTTTATTAATAACTCAGCCATGATGGGCTCATTTCTGTGAGCAGGGAGAAAATGAAAACCGAAACTTCACTCCATTTGTTTTTAATATCACAGGCCATGGGCCGACAGTAACAACAAAGTTACTACCAGCCGGCTGTATGGAGGTTTTTTTTTCTGAGGGTATCACATGGTGTTGGCATGTCAATGGAGATTACTTGCTCCTGATATACCAGCAGCAGACCCACATCTGTTAAGTATTGGACTATTTTTGGAGATGTTTTTTCCCCCCTCTTTACCAGAGAGGCTTTAAAGTAGATCCATTAGACTGCGAGCGCCCAACTATTTGCATCCACCGTCTCATTGAACCAGTGGAAAATAACACTCAGGGCTTGTTAAGCCACTGTAAAATTTGGCATTACAGACAAGTGACATAACACTATAGCACTGAGGGGTATGACTATTCTTGGGCCAAAGGGCTAAGAGTGTGTGTTGTGTTGTCGCTCCATCCATCGAAGCGTGCAAAAGCTTGCCAAACACTTGCACTAAACTATCTTTTTTTTTTAACATATCAGTCCTCAAGTATCTGTTATTATTGTTGTTGTTGTGAATAGCGAGATTATGCACATTGTAATGATTTCCATGTATATTGGAGGAGCCGCACCGACTGGAATGCAAAAATCCACAAAAGAAGCACAAGACGGTTGAATAAAAATGCCTTTTGCTCCGCGTCTGTATCATGGCCCCGACAGCTCTCTTATATAGAAACCAGCTGTGACCACTCTCAGTACCAGCTCGCCTTGATGAAAAGATTATGGCCCCCTGGCTTTGATGTACACACTTCTGTACTGTATAGTCACCGTCTGCTCATGCTGAACCCTCGCCGTTCCTCCCCCAGTCGAAAAATACACACTCCCATTTGAATTCCGAGGGGGTGAATAGTAAGGGTATTGTTTGCGGAGATATTTTACATTTTCTTCACCCTCCTGTACGTCTTTGCAGCTGTGTACACAGGAGGATCTTGAAAGATGTCATTCGTTCACCAGCCCCTAACAGTCACGGTTTTTATACCGTGCATGACAAAGTCCTGGGGGATGAAACGCCTGTGAGATTTCGCAGTGTGAAGAGTTTACCAGATGACACAATAGAAATAAAATATATACGTCTGCTGCACCAGACCTGCAGACTCTGCTGGGAGTTGGAGGGGGGGGTTGGGGTGATCATTTGAGGGGGGGTACAAGGGGGATGGGGTTGACTTCATACAGCAATGCTTGCTACCAATTTCCATGTGCTTTGCGGCGTTGCAGCGGGCTGTCATGTGGTCAGCCATGCAAGCGGTGAATTCTGATGTTCAGACTGGCAGAGTCTTTCACACTAATGCAGGCTGCAACAATAAGGAATGCCTGATTGCTCGAGGCGAGCGAAACGCTAAGCCGAGCCGGTGAAGCTCGCAACTCACTCACCCGATTGGAGATTCATGATGTGAAAGGTTTAATAGATCTACTCATCAGTAAGGATTGCGATAACTTGCCCCTGATCAGGCTGATGTAGTGGAGAAGTGAGTCACCTGGCCTCCGTCTGTTTCTGACCGTTGAATATCTCAGGTATGATCTATGGGCCAAAGTAATTTGTAAATAGCACATAAACACAAAAAGCCTGATGATCAGTTCGTGAAAAAACTCAACAAATTATGTAACCGACTTGATTGGAGAGTAGAATTGAAAGAGCACACGGATAATGATGGTCGGATTTTCTCATTACACAGGCAGGCCAGTGTTTATCAAGGAAAGTCTCTCTATCATTTACAAAGCCGCATCAGAGTGGAAGACCGAGAATGAAAAACCTTATTTTTCACTTAAAAAGCCAAAGATCTCAGGCAACTCAGCAAATATCACGGCAGACTAAGCAACTAAGCATCCTTCCATATGCAGCTTCACCCTTTTTGACCTCCCCTGATTTGTTTCGAGCCACAAACTCTCTGACTGATAAACTATTCATGGGGCATTGGATTTCTCAAACCTTCTATTTGCCCACATGCAGGCTAGACAGATAACTAGTATGTAGCGTAAACTCTTTGGAGTTTGGCAAGGCGAAGAAAAGGGAAGGGATTGCACAAATAATGGCTGGAAAAAGAAATGGGGAGGGGGGTTTTTGGTTCGTACTCCTTTGGAAGCACTTGGAAAGTTATTGGTTACTTCCTAACCTCCGTCTAGACGGAGTTAATAATGCTGGTGTGTCATCTGGAATATACTGTACGTGTTTGCCGCACAGGATCTAATTGGGATTTTTAATGCACTGCAAAAATATTTAAAGATTAGTTCACTTGATTGAAAAAGATGGGTTTTTCTTCGTGGTGACTCATTTCTGATGAACTGGATCACTGCTTTCCATCTGGAAATCTTTTAGGAAACTGGAAATATTTTTAGCCCTTCACACACACAGGGGGAATCTTTGGCTTGAATTATTCATGTTGAAAATCGGTGCCTTACGCTGTGTGTTATCTGAAATTGTTTAGTTAAGAAATAGATTTTTTTTTAAGACCAAGTCGCAGGAATGTAACCATAATCTCCATGTCGACTTCTGAGGAGAGCGTATTCTGTTAGAGAAGACTCCCCAAGGCATGCTTTCAAAGTCTTCCCCCCTTCTTAAAGGCGTTATGAAACAATAACAAATCAAGACACCCGAGAAGTGAACAAAGTTCCCATGGCCAAAAGCACTTGTCACACTTAATCTCCTTGTCCTGACAAATTTTCCTGACAAAGCATTGTCAAACGCCATGTGAAAGCTTCCCATGCTCCGAAACTCTCTCATTCGCTTTTGTCCGGTCGGCATAGAATTAAGAGGCAGCAATGTAAGAGCTCCCTATGAGCTCCCTCTGATGAGAGGTTGTGTGGAGGTCAGAGCAGAAGCCCGCGGAGCTGAAGGGCGCCAACAACCTCTGGGAAAGCGGTACAATAGGAGCCTTCGTCATTTTCTGAAGAGGCAAGACAATGGGACCGATTGTCTTCTCACCTCTGACCCGTGGTACATTTAGCACTGACCGTTTAGACCCGCAAATGAAACAAGTTGATCATGTCTTTCTTCTCGCAGAAGCAGCTGGGTTGAATTTATGGGTTTGTTTAAGTTGGTGGATAATTCTGTCTTTTACAAGCTGGAACCGGCATTTCAGGTGCATTTCACAAGATTCCACATGGTCTGTCTCCATGGATTTAAGGCGTTTAAAATTATCATGTAGAGCAGAAACACACAATAAGTCTTTACTCTTGTAAAATACTGGGCTCTTTATATGGGACATGTTCAATCTAGTTAAAACAAGAGCTTACGTGAATATAGATTTAACATGAAAGATACTCTTGGAGTTCACTCATTTCCAGACACTTTTTTTTCTTAAACAACATTTTTAGTCTGGACGATGGGTTTTCAAGATAAATCTGTATGATCACAGGAGCTAGGAAAAGTTAATTTTCTGACTTTACTCCAGTTCCCCTTTAGTTGATAAAACACTGAGTGGTTTTATCTCTTAAAGTCTGATTCAAATGAAGCATTAATTTGTGCTCAGCCTGTCGAAGCAAAAGCGTTAAAGCGCCGTCGGATCTTTGGCAAACAGTCTGTGGCAGTGAAAATGACGGTACAGTGTGTTCAGAATGGGCCACTACCCATCAATACCGTCCAAATCAACTGCCTCATTAATTGTCAGTGGAACTCAGCTGTGTGGTGTTATATCACATCGCTGAGCATGTATGGCCCACACAGAATGGTTGGCCAGCTTTTACCGCACAGATCCCAGCCTGCCACTGGGTGAGGGGGGGCTGCAGGGCTGCAGGAGTCCTTGGTCGCCACACTAGATAAATCTGTTGTTTGAGTGGGTGAACATGTGTCCGCCATGGGAATCCGTCCTGCTCTTTTCCCTCTTAAAGTTTCAATTGTTGTGCGTCGACGTTTGGGCCCCAGCTGTGTGTAAAACTTACAGCTGGTGGCTAAAAGCTCCAGGAGCAGGAACAGGAGCTACAGTCAGGTTGTTAGTGTAAGACAAAGGAAGAAAATCTTAAATTCTACAAATCCAAAGCTGTGGAAAAGCTGTCAGAAAGCTGGAAATGTTCTTTTTCTGTTTTTTTGACACTTTAAGCTGAAGTGGATTCATTTGGGCTGGTCAGTGCTTCCCTCCGTCAGGACTCGTCCGCCTGAACAACTTTGGAGGGTGAATAAAGAGGTTAAAACACAATCGAGACACGATGTTTTCTTACGTGATTTCTCATGGCTCACAGTGTGAAGCACAGAGTCCAACCGGGATGTTAACACGCTTCAATTCAAAGACCTTTAAGCAGGGATGAACTCGAGGCTTTTGGGCCGCGGCGTTAAATCAACAAGGCATGTTGGGAAGCACAGAAAAACAGCTAACACACAATATCCACGAGCTAACACCCAACTGCTACAGCAGTATGTAGCTGTCGCAGTGAAAACGAACATCTCTAAGAAATAATTTTGTAATTTTCCTCCAAAAAGAAACCCCCCACCTTCTTTTTTTAATGTTTTTGTCAGCTTGGAAATCATCTCTTGTGGGACGAACCGTGCTTGCCAACGCTAAGAGTTTCATTCTCCTGCCTCTTAGCGCAAATACATCATTACTTTCATCCTTTACAGCATTGTGAACCTAAGTGGCAGCTCGTTGGTTGTGAAAAATTTATCTCGCTTCAGCAGGTGGCGAGGGGAATCCGCACAAGGCACGAGCGTACAGCGAATTTTTCACAGCCATGTTTGAAATGGCAATCACATCTTGTCCCTTTTTGTTCCTCCTTTTGTGTTGTACTCGAGAGGTAAATAAACCCGTATGGTTGATTACTGCCTGTTTCTGCCGCGTTTGCCCGTGCTCTCTTTTACATTTGACGTACGTAATTAAGGGCCTAACTGTACTTGAGTTACTGGATCAGGTTTTGTTCCCCTGACAGATGACCTATTCCTCAATACACCTGCCAAACTGTGGATTAACTGATCCCTCGGCTCGGTGGAACTCTTGTTAACTGTCATCAGCAATCACAATTTTAAACATCACAGCTAATTGGGCACATGGTGACCTTTCCATCAGGTGTGTGTGCGAGAGAGATACAGCTCAAGTGCATAATACGGTTTCTTGTGAGTATAACCGTGCATAAATGTTATATTAAGATGCTGTTGATACTTGGATGATTATATTTTCATGATAATGCATCATCAAGTAGTGGATTCAGTCAGCTGTGTCCTTTGGTTTGTCATAGAAAAATGAATTGAAAGAAAAAAGCTCTACTGGCGTTTCCTCTCACTTAGTTAAACAAGTTTCAAGGAAACTTCCTCCGTTTTGGACCCTCTCAACTGGTCAACGGTACAAATTTGCAAAGCTGAGCTTCTCACAGATGCACTTTGCAAAGCCACATCATCTTTATAAATGATTCCACTGCAATGATTTGATTTCAGTCCAAAAGCTTTTCAAATCCTGTTTGACCAAGTTTTAATCCAGCCCAAAGGCATAAAAATCAACAAAACATTTTAGAAAATATCCTTTTTATTTGCCAACTTTCCCAGAAACAGATGCGAGGATCAATAAAAGTTTGTTCTTGTAAAGAAAAGGTTTAAGAAGTGTTACTTAAAAGAAGCACTGAAAGCAGATGGAAAATATGAGTCTGGTTTTGTCATATTACACACAGCAGAACTGTGTTTACCAACCTGTAGGTTTCCATTTTCCTCCCTGTGGACAGAGAGCACTTACCTCAATGCATATATATACATAACAGATGTTAATTTGTGTAAATAGTAACAAGTTTATTGCTTTCGAATCAGTAATGCAGGTAGAAGCTCTGTAATGCATCCGAACTACAGACACACAAACCAGCTGTGCACTTACAAAAGAGACCCCCCTACATTTGGCCAATCACAAGACTCCTGTTAACATGTTTGACCAGCATCTGTCTGAGTACGAGCTTGCCTCCCCCGAGGGGTTTTTACAAATGCTCACCAGTCGAATAAGCATCCACATTTCTTGTCAGTCGCAATATTTCAGCATCCTGAGCAACAGCTTATCATTAACCATCAACATGTCGACTTGCCTCTGACATCCAGTTGATCCATCTCATCTGACAAGGCGGCTCTGGATGGCTAAGTCATGATGTTTTGGGATTCATTCTGCCAACTCTGCGGAATTGATGCTGTTTGTCCACAGTTCACTTCTCCCTGGTTAATGGGTGATTAAGTTGGCACAGGAGACCTCATGACTGATGAGGCTGCATGACTGGATTGCCAACTACAGTGAGATCTGGCTGTTTCTGTTTTTGCAGAGCCGGTTCTGCATAAGTGGCAATACGTGGGCAAAACAAATCTAAGATGGTTCAAAAAAAACCCCAAAACACAAATATATATTTGTCTGAAGTGCCGTGCACAAACTAGTTTTTGCATTAGTTCTCAGGTTTGCAAACTTACTTCTGATTTTGTTTTGCCTCTCCGGTCTCGGAAGATAATATAAAAATGCCATAAAATGTGATTGTAATAGTGTATAAGGGTAGAACAAAAAAATCAATATAGCAATAAATCACACTGCGTTGTGAATATGTAATTAATCTCCTGCTGTCGGTGCTGCGTTGGTGCTTTTATTAAACATACAGGTGCACTGGAGGGTTTCCCCTGCATTAAAGCTGCCACCGGTTTGGCTTGCAAAAAGGTTTTCCTATGATTCATCGTGGAGGAGCTTATCATGCTGATAAACAGTGAGCAGGAGTTAAGTTACATCAACTGCAGAGGACGGATTCAGATTAAACAGACCATCATTTTATAAGTCAAATGACCCCCACACACCTCTTGGATTAATCTATGCTGATGGGGTAAATTTGATAAAGGTTATGCAATCTGCGAGAACAGTCTCATAGAAGAAGAAGTCGGGCAACGACTCAGCGGATATGCACGGCTACCTTGCTCATAATCCGGATCATGTGGGGAATTTGCACGGTTTTTGCACATATTGAGGCATATGAGGTGCAGATGTTTCTATACCTCACTGCAGACGTTTTAACCCTAAACTTGTCTATGAAACTTCTTGTGCAGCTGACTCCCCATCTGATGTACATTGAAAAAGTATCTGTTTGCAATTAAATACATTGCAGATATAGTTCAGAACAGATTGTTTAGCCTTTTTTAATGGTGTGTTATTTCTCCTCCGGGTACTGAAACTCTGTTTTGAATTGCAAATTAGAGTCCTGTGATTTATTACACAGGAAGCTCCTTTACAGTAAAGCAGAGGTGGTGTTGCATCTCTGTTTCTTAAATTTCTCTTTCAAGTGTGCTAGATGTTTTGTTTACAACCTGTGTGATCATCTGACTGTTAGACCTGCCTCGTCTCACTCTTCTGTAATTCAACAGAGTACTTTTCGGGGAATAATGGCTATAAACAAAGAAAAAAGGCACAAACTTTTTACATCGTAAACCCCCGCCAGTCCTCAGAAACTTGTCCAGATTGTGCAGGTTCATATCTAAAGTATTTAAATCTGAACACAAGCGTTGACTTTGATGTCAAAAGGCAGCAATTGAACCCTTGAACCCTGCTACCTCGCACCGCATTCCTAATCTAATTCCAAAAAATCCACACAGGGAGCGCTTTCCCCCCAAGAGCTGACCACACAAAGCAGAATGAGCCAGCAGAGCCGCCAAACAATACGTGTGTGTGTCTGCCAACTGCCACTGAACACTTCACACACACCGCAATCCCCGTAAACCCACTGACATTCGCTGAAGATATTAGGCAAAATCAATAGCAGACTTCAAAGTGACCATCATTTACCATAATATTTGCAACGGCCGGTACATTCAGAGGATATTAAATGGTTTCAGTCCACGCATTCCACAGATCAGAAACAACAGATGAGGCAGATAACCTGAGATCCAGCCTGAATAAAGACAACTTTGCTTTGCATGGGAGCTTTGAGCAAAAAAAAAACAACACAAAACCAGTTGTTTTTGTTCCTGCACCTTCTGTGAAGAGACTGTGTTTTCCAGCTTTTGTTTGTAGGAACAGGGTTTGCATTTCCACTGGAAGGTTTGAAGTTTGTTTCGTGTTGTTAATTTTCAGACCTTTTTGAACTGAAATGTTTTTGTGCCACAGCTTGTGGGGTCTTTGAACTGACTGTCCAGAGTGAGATATCCTAACATCACTCTTTGTCCACAGAGGATAAATCCTTTGGATTTTAGTGCCCCTGAAATTTTCATCTTGGTTCAAGATGTCTCTTTGTCCAACACTTTGGTTTATGACACGGTTTGTCAAAAGCTGACTGTCTGTTTCCATAAAATATGAATATGCATGTGAATGGTCTAAAGAGATCAATCTGCTTGACTTTATGGTCCCACTGCCATTTCTGTCATTCCCTCCATTATTCTAAATTTTTTTATACATCCACAGGGAAATAAAAATCCACCTGGCTGATTACTGTTAAGTTAACTAAGCCCAGACTTTCTTCTACCACAAAACTTTAGACAAATGTCAGCTTAGCTTACATTATATGCTAATTTCACTTTATGCCTGCAAGGTTGTATTCAGACCAAATCAGCGAAAAATGCCAGAATGTGTGTAATACTCTGGGCTGCAGATCATGGAGGATCTCAAAAAAAAACCCCAAAACATGCAGTAGTCTGGTGAAAAGTTCAAACTTTTCTAGAAACGCAGCCCAAAGTCCTGATTAGCTGATTTGGACTTTGTGAGTGCCAAGTTTTAGTTCTTTGTATCAATTTGATCAAAGACTTTTCAATTCTTGTGGCCATTAAACTGTTGAAATGAGTTCAAGTCATTTTTATAAGCATGTTTTATCCATGTTCTCAGCAAATATTGATAATTCCCTTTTGCTCAGTGATTGTTGAAGCTGAATTTGTTCTTTCCAGTTGTTTAGCAAAGTCCTGCACACGCTTTCTTACTTACACTTGCTTCCTGACTCTCATTGACCTGAGGGGTCTCATACATATCTGTTATGACCAGCAGCCTCTTATCTGCTGCATCAAGTTACATAAGTCAATATAGCATAATAAACTAATTCAATTCAATACTTCGCTCGAGGTTTTATTTTAAGTTTTGTAACTTTTAAGCCTCCGTATCTGTTTGCACACGAACTTGCAGCTTTTTCACATTAAAACCTGGTCGATTGTTGGTTCAAGGCACAAACACATCGATACGTTTCTTGGTGTTTATTCGAAACCTGCGGGTCAATTAAATCTGTAAATGTAAATGCTGCGTCCCTTTCTGTTCCGTTCGGGCCACCCACTGATCCGCCCATTCAAACCCCTGCCAGTCGCCCGTGTGTGAATCTGCACGCATGCAAGATAAAAAAAATCCCTTTCTTTTCTGCTGTGCAGTGGAAGGTCTAAAGGACTCATTTGCATCTTATGTGTCTCCTTTTCAGTAGCCAGCTCCCTCTGATTTATGATGACCCTATCAAAAGCACAACTGTCAGGCACAGAGGCTCGTCTGACGGATGCAAATTGCTTTGAAGATTTATTGATGAAGCCACTGCTCTAAATGTGGTGTTCGAATGCATTGTAAGGCGCCACTAGTTTCAATTTTTTTTAAGTTAAAGGGAATCTATTTGAATTCATGAAGCTGCATTTAGCACTTTTTTTTTTTTTTCTTTTTTAGAACTTTTGCACCCGATGATATACAACCCTGCTGACTACTTTCCAAATCAAGTTTAATTCTTGTAGATTTCCCCGGGTAGCCGTTGCTTTCTATTTATTTCAAAAGCGATAAAATCAACAGTGATACTCGCTTGCTGCTATTAATTTGTCAGAGCAAATTATTTGTTTCCTTGTTTCTCTTTGCCATTTATGGGTTTGGTGAACTGTCAAGCAAACATGAGCAAGAACATTTTTAGTGTTTCAGTCATGAACTCTGATGTTTCCCGAATTCAAACCCAAAAGAAAAAAACAACCAAATGAAAACACTGCAAAAGGAATATAGTGAGGAAGGTCATTTTTTTGTTTTTGACTGGAGCGATTGCACTGGTGTTGAGCAGCAAACTCAGACTGTTAAGTGTTTTTGAATGTGCCATCGGAGGACGAGTCTTTAAAACGGTCCCTGCTTCCAGCTGCTGCACCTCATGATGAATGTTGCACCTTGTAACAATGAGCACAATAAGTCTCGAGTCTCTTGACTTGAGTTGGTTTTTTGTGGCTGAAATAAATCAAACCCTGGAAATGTGACAGGAAGGGGAGAATTTAATCTAAAAAAAAAAAAAGAGAGAGAGAGAAAGTGGAGGTGTGCTTTGGAAAATGCTCAGCCGTTATGCAAAGTACATGTGATCTGCGCTTAATGGGCTGAATCCCGGAGAAGTGTCAGCATGGTCTTTTCACCTTGTTATACAGCACACACCGAGTCATTTATCCTTTACTGTGGATGTAATACAACCCAGACCCAGTGTTGTTAAGCAGAGTTGGGTCTGAAATCATTACTTTTTTATTTTCAGGTAGAAAAGTGATAAAACATAAACAGTAAATCCACATTTCTGATGTCACAGAACTTGAATTTGACCCAGAATGTGATCAAAATAAAAAGCAAAGACAGAGTTTCCTACCTTATATCATAATAAACAGTTGAAAAACATATGAATAAAATATTTTTTCTAAAATATTATAAATGGCAGGACTGTAGTTCAGCTTGGCAACATGAACAAAATCAAAAATCTCAATGTTTTTAACCTTATACCCCAATATTGACGATGTGGCTCTATTGTAGGCATGACTGATGCCATAAATATAAAACAGTACGATTTTTATTGACAAATTATTACAGTATGGATGCAATAAATAAATATTTTGGGCAAAAGAGGCAGAAAAAGTCAAGACCTGAGTCGTATCATGATAGACCATATCTAGTCTCATATCACAATAGATATAATTTTGATATATTGCCCAGCCCTACTGTGTAGGAACCCAGCCAACATTTTTTTCTTCTCTCTGAGTGTGTGTTGTTGTATGATCCATCATTACTTGCCTAATAGTGATGAATGGTTCAGGCCAGCAAGGCACAAAAAGGCTAAAACCGTAGCCAGTAAACGCAACGGAGCAGAGCTGCAGTTCACGAAAACCCACAACTCTCCATCTAACTTCTGCTGGAGTCTGACACTTTGTTGGTATTCGTCATGTTGTGCGGTTTTTGACGTATTTTCGGAGGCGAACATACAGAGTAATGCTTCATATATATACACACTGTGTTGCAGGCTGCACACCTTGTATGTGGTTGTCATGGTTGCTATAAAAGATCAGGTGATATGTTGCATTAAGAGCGAAGGTCCTTGGGCGCGAAGGTCTTGAGACGGACTGCAAGTGAGAAGAAAATCAACAACCATTCTCTCCGAAACATCGCGGGTCCTTGTAGACATCAATCTAAACTCGCGAAGGAGAGAAAATAAAACCAAATCTTGGAATGGCTGGTCTTTCCTGTGGCGTCTCCTGAGGCGTCCCAGACGTCCGATTGGTTGTCTTCTGGGATAAAAAAGACAAATCAATGCACCAGATTCTGACACTTCCTGGGCTGATGTCGCAGTATTCGACCCTGGAATGTATTTATTAAAAGTATTCATATTAAATCAAACAAACAGCTTTTTTTAGATTAATGAGGAGAAATCAGGGGGTTTTTTTTACCTTTGACACTTCACTTTTCCAGCCAGCTGTTCTTATCTCCGGCTTCAGAAAAACCAGCCTGCAGAGAAATTCATTCATTCAGCATCCCACGTAAAACGTTCTTTTTTTTCTACTCAGTGGGAAAGGTGTTGGCCTGAATCAATTACTCACTTCACCCCATTTATCCTGTTCGCACTCTGTCATTTAAAGTCCACATGGGCAGAAACAACCACACTGACTTAAACCTTAGTCGATCTGATTAGTAGCCTCTGCTGCTGCTGTGTGTGTAATCTATGGCCAAGTAAAGATTCTCATCTCACTAATGTACTTTTATTTTCTCTCTCTCTCTCTCCATGTGCCGACTTGGAATGACCTCCGTTGTCGGTGAAATCAAGGTAAGAGAGTGTTTTTTTATCATTATTTTCTCTGAGACTCTTGTAAAAAAAAATTCATAAGAGATCTTGAAGCTTTTTCTTTTTTTTTCTGGGAACATGACCAACAAACTGTTACATCAGATAAAAGCCAGAACGCTACATAACCAACAGCGCTGACCCTCGGTTTTTATTGCTCTGAGATGTCCTTGTCTGTACATACCGTACAGGCGACGGTGAGTTCGGTGAATATTTGGGTATGGACTGAGGGAAGGAGAAGAAAAAAAAAAAGAAAAGGTTATTGTTTCTGTTCCTAAATGTGCCTGTAGACCTCCTCACACATCTTCAGAGAGAGGAGCATCCACCGTGGGGGTAAAGCGCTGGGCTCAGCCTTACAAGAACGCTGTACTTTGAGCGTCTTATCCCGCCGGCTCTGTGGGAATTTATGATGTTCAAAGGAGGCCTAGTTTAGCTTCCCCCTGCATCACTTTAAGCAGAGAGGAGCAATCTGTTCTCCACCTCCATTTTCCTCCTCTTTTTTTTTTTTTTTATATCTGCTTGTCTCATCCTCCCTGAAATGCCACTATCTGACTGTGGGAGCGGAGAGCAGGTGCTGTTAATATCTCCTGATTAGCATTTCCTGCATGAAACTCCATTTTTTTTTCCCACCCTCAAACTTTTTTTTTTTGTTGTTGTTGTTGTTTTTTGTTGGAAAGCTTCAGTCGCTGCATAACGAGGCTGTTTACACGGCGGCGGCGGTAATGTGTGTTTACCCTTGAACAGCTGTCATTGGGTTCGAGCCGTCAGGTCGCGGTGGATGTCTCAGAGTGCCTTTTGTTTGATGTTTTTTTTTTCTCCGAATAGAAATCCAAATGGGTTTTTTTTTTTTTCAACAAAAAAAAAAAATGCACAGGCGTTTTCTATAAAATCTGTGTTTGGAGCTCATTTCACCCTTTGAACCGGATTGACACGATTTGCATCGAAAGTCTTGCCCCCTTTTCTCTCTCAGCTGCGACTCACGATTCAGGGGAACTGAGACAAATATCAGACGACTGCCCGGAAAGACAAGTCAATCTCGCTGGGAATTCACATGAAAAATAGTCTTGCATGATTCTTTTCCGGTGGACACGGACCAGATTTGTTAAAATGGGAACCCATCTGGCAAAATCTCAAATCGTATTCATCCAGCTCGTGTTTTTTTTGTTGTGCACCGTAATTACATTTTTTTGAGAAAGCTGAGGCACAGAATGGCCTCGCATCCTGGATATTTACATCCTCCTCTGAGCATTCCTACTCTGATTCAATGTGTGTTTGAAAAACCTTTGGATTGACAAGGAAAAAGAAATTAAATTGCATGACACATTCTCCTTGTTGTACAAACTGTCCAAAAACATGTACAGTGTAGAAACAATGACGGACAATGTTTGGTTTTCTCACATTAAATACTGTATTTATGCCAGACTTTGAAATCCCAGCCTGCTTTGGGGTTTTCAAAGTGTTAATTTTCTTTAAGATGGATTCAAAAGTACACAATCCTAACATTTAAAATGAAAAACTTTTACAAGTCTGCAACTTCTGGGTTCATCACAACTTCAGGGCTTTTAAATGAGCCCAGAAAAGCTGAGAAACCTTGTGTTAAACTTATGGTGAAATATTCACAATTAAAACTCGCATTTATGGGTAAAAAAAAAAGAGAGTTTATTTTAAGATAAGTCTTGAAGTTAGTTCGTTCGGTGTGAGCGCGGCCGAGGGAAAAGTCTCGGCTTGAAAGAGGTTTCTGTGTGCACATATGGCCTCGCATGACCTAGTTGTTTGTCCTCCTTTCCAATCCTCAAAAGGTTAGATTGAAATTCAGGTTAGGTTTGCTTTTGGCTAAAGGCAAGTGTGGATTCATTGTCTCCAGTCTAACAACTCATGGTTCAAGCAGGGCAAGGCCGCTGTCGGATTAATAATATTGCAACACAGACCGAGCAGCCACACTGCATTACAATACAATACAATACAATACAATACAATGCAATACCCACCTCCATCTCCCCACATTCTCAGAAATATGAATCTCTTTTTTTTCCTCCCTCCACTTCTATTATTATACAGTCTTCAGCGTTTCTGAATTATCATAACGATGATCACATGCTGCTCTGCTGTAATGAATCCCCCCCCCCCCAACACACACACACACACACAGTGGGCAAACAAAGTGCCTCTAAAAAAAAATCAAAATGTAATATTTGAGTGCAGAGTGGTGGCGTGTTTGCGTTAATGTACCCAAGAGCCTTTGCTGGTGACTTTACGGGGGGGGGGGTTGGGTTGTACTTCTCTGTCTGGAAGGAGATAAGAGAAGAGAGAGAGAGAGAGAAAAAAAGGGGTGAGGATGAAGAGAGAGAGGAGGTTAGAGGACATGTTAAATGCAAATATCTCTCCTCCTGTCCTCGGCGCTCTTGCAGAAACAATAGGCTGGATTCTGTTTGACATGGATGAGCAGTATGCTCCCTCTGCCTGCCTCTGTCTTCCTGCCTCTGAATATATTTCACAGCTGTCCAAGAGGGGGTTGAGAGGGAAACTTACTGCAAATATTAACAGTCTGTAGCTGTGCCTTTTTTGTGGCAAACTGGTTCCAAAGCCACAGAGGCTTAGAGGACAAGATATAAATGCGGTCCTAAGACTTGGCTAATACAGATTTGGTAATGAGAGGAGGGGAAGGGTGGAATTAATGCCAGATTCACGTCACAGTGGAAGAAGTGGAACAGGATGGCATTTCATGGCTATCACTTGGAAGCATTCAAGTGGTTTTTTTTGTTTTTTTGAACTGGCTGGGATTCATCCAGGTGCCAGACAGATGCTGCTACTGTTTAAAATCTGAGGTGACGTGACCCGAGACGGCGCAGAGATGATATTCATAGACACGTCAGAGGGATATTTCCTCTTTTATGCCAGAAATAAGTGCTGAAGTCGGTTGCGAGGAGCCTCGTTCGACTTAAATCTGCCAGACGAGACTGAATTCTTAACTTGTGTCTTCAAAGACAGGCTGATCTTTTCCTGGTCCAGGTCTCAGTCACTAATTTCACCTTTAACGTGAGTCGTAGTGACATTTTTTGGAATCATCAAACCTTGAAAAGGATCCTGAAGAAATGTGATGGTTGATGGTCACATGAATCACATCAGTTTGGGACAAACTCTGTTCAAAAGTGTCTTGTTAGAAGAATTTTGAATGATGGGATTCATTCAGGAAACATATTTAACCGAGAAAAAAGTGTTCATGACAATTTACCTTTTTTTTAATGTGATTTGGCAGAAAAGCAGAAAGTCCGTGTCATTAAAATAAAACAGATTAGAGGTATTTGTCATTATTTTCTCTATTTTCTCATTATAATTGTCTACGTTGTATTTGAACCAGAAATTAAAAAGCAAGAAAAGTGCGGCGGTGCACTGTGGCGAAGAGTGACCCTTCGAATTTCATTCTCCTCGCTGGAGGACAATTAAATAATGAAGGAGGACGTTTCTTCCCTTGTTTGATACAAATTGGAAATTCTTTTCACTCGATTCGTCGGCCATCTTTCATCCAAACATCTGAGTGTTCGTCTGCTCAGTTGCAAAAGAGGACGCTGTGTTCAGCTGGATTACTGCATCTCAGACGTATGTGTGAAATTACACATTTTTAATGTGTTTTTTTGCAGATCGAGATCATTTGCTCAGATTCTGTATTGTGTTTAGACCAGTGTTAAACATGCACACATGGTTTCCCAAATGTTAATTTAGCATTTGACGTTTATGTTTCATGTAGAGAAAATATAATTTTAAAGTATTTCTTTGCCTCTTAACTAACCAAAGTTTTCTCTAATTGCTTTTCAAACTTTTGTGATGCAGCTTCATATTTAAATCAGTGTTGTTCTGCACCAGAGGACGAAGTGTTCGTGCACACTGCGGCTACATCCTCAGTGAATGCACTCATGTCTGTGTTATGCGCATTAATATTACGTAAAGTAACGTGATATCTGGATCATAACGTTCTTCAAAGCTACAAAAACTCCACAGTAACAGATACCGACACCTAATGACTGCGGCTCTCCCACCGCCCAGTGATTCTGCAGGGCCTCTAGCCCGTGAGAGGCTGAGGGTGAATGCATTAAAGACGGAAAGGGGGAAAGAGAACGGCACAAAAGATATCTGTAATGCAATAAGAATGAATAAAGGGCTTTTTAATGAGGAGGCCTCCCTCGCTCTGCACTCCCTCTGCCAATCCAATTGTTTCATTATTCTGAGTGGGAAGTAAGAGCAGCGGGGCTTCAGAGCTGCGTTTTTTTACCAGAGACCGAGGTTAACAAGGTCAGAAAATGATCAAGTCTTCAGTCAAAAGCGTATTTGTTATGATTTTACATCATGTAAAGGTCATTCCTTACCTTCCTCTCCCAGAGCAGCCGATATCTGCTGCACCGGTTCGCCTTGATTCGTTTAAACAGATGCGGGATGTTTCAGGGAACGCTTGATCTTTATTAATCTGAAGAATAAACCAGATTTCCTCTTGCAAAATCAGAGCCCGCATGTAGCATCCGAGAAGTCGGCACAGCGGGTCTTGAAGGGAAGTCTGAATGGAAAAAACCTAAGTTTGGTCAAAAGGACGGAAGCTCTGCAGCTGAAAAAGGGGGTGGGGGGGGGACGTGAAAGCATGCGAGGACGGATGGCTGACAATGATGCGCTCAGGCATCTGTCAAAGCAGCAAACACACCTCAAATCAGTCTGCAGTTTAAGAATCTCCCTAAAGGACAAAAACAAGTCAAAACCTCTTCCTGACGCTTCCGAACCGGAGCACATCTGCAGAGTTTTTATGTGTAAATCTTGTGTAAGCTGCTTTTTCTCCCCTTTTTGTCGTAAATCTGGGAAGAAAAACTTCCTGTTGAATCCTGCTGAGACTTCTGTTTGTCCGTCTGACAGTAGCTGCAGTTACAGAAACAGGTTTATTTGATAAAAATATAATCATTTAGTTTTAAGATTTCAGATTAACCGTTTCCACATGATGCGTTCAAATACAATCAGGAGTTTACATGCACTGATGCATTAAATTTTTGCATATATGTAACATATGCAAACCCATTGAGGGATTTATGCAAGTGGTTCATTCCAGCTTTGACCTTATTTAAATAAGTTCAATAAGTTTTTATTTTCTTACCTGCCAGTTGCCCAAATGATGTATTCTATGAGATTTTGATAAAATGAAGTACAAAAACAAACTCCACACAGCTCCGGTGAAGCCTGGATTCAAAGGAACCTCTCTGCACAGACTGAGATTGATTCGGGCCTTTTAGCTCAGATTGAGGTTTTTCGTTTGGAGCATTTTTTTTTTTGTTGTTTCTTGCCTTTTTTAAAGCTTTTCAAGCTCCACAGGAATGTAACCGGCGCTGATTGTTGCTGTAAATTGGCATCTCTGGTGGCTCCGACTGTCAGTAGCCTATCAAGCTTAGAAGTTCAAACCCTCTCATAAAGGTCAGATAATAGCTAAACCGAAAAATTCCATTCAGAAGTCAGCTGTGTGGGTGTTACAAACATTCTTCGGAGGATGCTACTAATGTGATATTTGGACTTCTTCACTTCAAATACGAAGAAAAACAAGCAGGTTTTTAAATGTGTTAATTTACAAAGACTGACAGCAATTACTGGTCAACGTTTCGCTTGTTTGTTAGGCAGAATTCTTCCCATAAAACACCCGCTGAATTACACCCCGAGTCGTTTTTAAGGCAGTAACTTAATAAGAGCAAAGCATCCTGCTGAAATTGCTGGTCAATAACGGCTGTTTTTTCCAAAGCGGCGAAGATAAATCTCCACTTTAAGACGGCGGGTCCCGAGAGCCCCTCTGTGTTTTTGTAGTGGCAGCATCCCTTTTTGTAGATTTTAACTCGTTCTGCACAAAGCTCACGTGCGATAGGTTATTGGAGTTCGTCTTAAGTGCTCGCTGAGGAATTAGAGCCTTTCATTTTTCGCTATAGTGGCTGTAGGGCATGGCTGGCGTTCAACTCGATTGAGTTATCAGCCATCTTTGTGCCTTGCTGCACACCGGGGGGGGGGGGGCTCTATGAATCATTCAATCACCGATCATCCCCGAGTGCAAACAGGCAAATTGAGTTCGGTGCATTAATTGGATGTTTAGCTGTGTATCTGTATTCTGTATTTGTGTTTCCGTCGCTTGACATTCAGAGATCGAATGCGGAGGGAATATCAGAGGTTGTGTCGGCTATCAGATGATTGTGGATGTATTTGTAAAAAAAAAAGTTGTTGCACGACTGCTCTGAGAGCTGCTGCTGACAAGGTTAAGAGCCCTTCAGGGGTCCATTTACTGTGTTGTTACTCTCCTTTTTATTTTCGTTTTCACCTGAGTCTTTATAGATGGACGGTTTAAAATTGGCTCTGAAAATGACAGTTTCAGAAACTCTCAGCATTCTTAAGTTGTTTAATGCTATAACAAAGTTTTTTCACTGTCATTTCTTTTCAGTGTTTGAAGCTTAAACTTTCTGTGTTGATTCTTTCAACGGCTTTATTCTCTCAAAGTTCTCACCACCACACTCAAACTCTTTGTGTTTGTGGGAATAATTGCTGTTTTTTCCCCA
>JAQNCA010000006.1:22580129-22600339 GCA_029783725.1 Acanthurus tractus | reverse complement strand
TTTAATTCAATGGACAAGTGTCTTCAGCTCTTGTGCAACCACAGAAACCCCCCCTCAGCTCTGTAATCCACGTTCGTGCCCTTTAGCCCGCGACAGTCAGAGCAGCCAGCTGCTGCCATTTTTGCCCAAATGATCACTTTCTGACAGAAATGGCAGAGGCGTAAAAAACCCCAGAAACATGAGCCGGAGTTTCCTTTCAGAAACCTTTTGATGACACTTCATGTGTGAACACAGATCGGCATTTAGGAAAAAGACCGGATCCGCCAGTTTAAAGACTTGTAGATAAATGTCTGGTGAAAACAAATATCTTCAAATTTAGTCCACACGCAGTTTCAATATTAGGTGGAAACTGCTCTGAATAAAGGTAGTAAATATCAAAGACATTATGGAGGTAGAGATATTAGATATTTTAGCAAAGAAACATGTGCGCTAACACCACGGCAACTCCGCCGCCTCAGAGGACACATGACCTCAATGTAGTTCTGCTATTGGCTCAGAGATCCTTCAGCCATATCAGATTTTGCCAGAAGTAAATATTATGATCATTTTGGACCCAACAAAAAAATTTAAGTAGTTATTATTTAACCTCTTTAGGAAAATACAGACTTTCATTCTGCACCTTTTAAAAAGATTCTGTAGATGCATCATTTTTTGAAAATTATTTGTTTCCTTGCAGTTGTTTTGTCTGTACGACCTTTAATCGTCAACACCTTTCAAAAAGGTGATGCATATTAGAAGCAAACAGCTCCTCCTCCCCAAATCTGCAGACTGCAACATCCGGTGAAGGTGGAGGTTTCGTCCGCGGTGGGTGTGAAAAATCCCACGGTCATTACTTCAGATGACCAGCGGCGAGGAAAGGCCTGCTGCTGCTGCTGCTGCTGGTCATCCTCTGAAGTCGGCGGCAGCACCGGGGCCATATTGTTATTCACATAGTGTGTTCAGTTGCTGAAGACGTCGTCATAGCAACCGCTAGATCTGTTGTTCCTGACGTTTATTGAGACCAATCTGTGAATGCGTGTGTGTTTGTGTTTGTGTGTAAAAAGGTGAATCCGGTGTCTAATTGTTTGGCGATGGCGACCTCAGGGGCTCGTCATCCAAAACCGCTGATGACACAATGAATCATAACAATGCAACATTCTTTTCTTTTTCTTCGGGGGCCTCAGTAACATTCGGATCACACTGACTAGATTGGGGATCATTAATTCTTGAAAAGGAAGACGTCATGGAAGGAGAACAGAGGCCCGTTGTCTTCCGCCCCGGAGCAGAAATGTGTCTGTGATCCCGAAACTGAATCGCTAAAAAGTACACCACGGAGAGTTTGATGTCTCGCATAAATTTGCATCCCAAATTGTTTGTGCTTGGCTCCAAAATCTGTAAGTGAGCCACTTATCTGGAAAGCGTTGCCAAACAGATCACTTTTGTATAAGTTTTAATTTATTGTGTCTGCAGCAATTAGCAGAAACCCACAAACATGCATTTTTAATGTCAAAGGCCTGACTGGTGTTGCTTGTTGTTAGATAAAGAGGACAATAATGCTGCAGGAGCAGCGCTCAGCTGCTGTCTCCGCTCCGGTTTTATTATCATCTTCCAGTTTGAGTCCACCGTCTCAGGAGGAGGCGGTTCTTTGCTTAAAGTCAAGAAAATTAAACATTTTCCGAGCAACTTATTCACGATGACAGCACAGTCTTGGGAGTCCCCCCCCCACCCCCCAACCCCATTTCAAAGGCATCTGCCATGTGATCAGGTGATTCATCACATGTATGTTCAGAGAGGAAAAAGCCCTTTAATATGTCGGGCCTCATTTTTAAACTGCCGAGGAGCAGCGACCGGTTTGAAGCCCTCGAAGGCGTCTCGTCTCTGAACACCTGCTGTGACGGGTCACGTGTGTGCAGCGGTGCAGCAGGACCGGGGCTGAAGTGGGCTTTAGATCCGAGGGTTTGGCGATTAATAAATACAATCTAAGCCTATCAAAGGAGGCTGTGACTCAGGGGATTAATTAGCTCCTGTAATCCAAGTCTCTGGTTTAATCAGGCAGAATACTGAATCATCACGGATCCGTCTGATGTGTGTAAAGGTGTCTGGGCTACTTTGTAGCAGCCTGATCTCATTTGCATACGACTTAATGAAGGTAAACTGGATGGGCCGACATGCGTAATGGCGCCGTGCAAAGGCGGTAAACTCCTGCAGATTATCAACAAATCGGTCCTGTAGCCTTCGGACGGCTGCAGGGATCAAATGAACGTGGAGGAGAACTTGAGACGTGGTCGAAGCCGCTGTGCTCCAACAGAAACCGTTCATTTCTAAAAAACCAGAGTGATTTACCGACGTTCCTGCTCAATCCACATTAAATGTGACAAGATCACAAAAGTGGCAGCAGATTGATGTCGCACCAGAAATAGACGTGATTGATCTATTCTAAGTCAGCGTGAGACTCAATTTCCACCCAATAACCAACTACTTTACATCCAGTTTGACGTCACATGACCACAGACATGAGGCTCGCACAGGTTCGACTGTCGGGTCCCAAATGTTTTTTATTAAATTTAACATTTATTCTGCTGTAGATCTTATTATTTTAAATACGTGCATTTCATTTTTCACACAGGCCACCAGCACGTCTTCAACAGCATTAAATGAGTTGTTTGCTTCAAACTTAGACAATGTGATTAGTTAATTGCGACGTGCATTAGACAAATATTGCGTCACTGTTAGTATAAGAAAACCATTACAAGCAATACTCATGCTAACTATGCTGAGGTTTCTTCCTTTCAGTGTTTACACATTTTTTTTGAAGACGTTGCTGCGCAGCTACGCTGAGCTGTTGAGCATTCTCTGTAAAATTAAATTTTTGCTGGAACAAGCTGTTAAAGAAAATCAGGATACAAATATCTTACTGATCTGTAAGAGAAATTTTCCCTGAAGTTGCCCTTGTGAGTCGTTCTTGCTTGGAATATAAACACAGAGCTGGGAGTCGAACAGGATGGGTCAGAAACCCAAAAACCCACATAAGAAAGGAAGGAAAAGTCTTATATCAGATGCACAAACAAGCAAACAAAAAGAATTCAGGCCCCATATTCAACCAATTTTCAAATAAAGAAATCCAACATGGCCACGTCTCCACCACGCTCGCTGCCTCCCCCCCCCAGCATGCACAACAGGTGTGACACTCCGCTGTGCTAGCTGATGCAATTCTTCACCTGGCTTCCTTTGTGACACCGTGTGGGTTTGGAGACTGATGGCTGTGTGACGCAGCCCACTTCTCCCAGATTGTTTTTCGAAGACCATAATATCAAAGGCAGTTTACATTAACTGCTCCTCCAGCCTTGAAATCAGGCAGCCATGGAGGAGGAGGATGAGGAAGAGGAAGAGGAGGAGGAGGAGTTCAGGCTGGGGGAGAAAAAAGATAGTGAGTGTGCTTCGGCTGAGTTGAAAGAGTCCGTTAATGATACGGTTAAAAATGTAAATGTTAAATGATGGGCATTAATACCTGAGAGAAATGTCAGTGGGCAGCAACATGACTGATAGAGGGGCAGCTTAAGAATCATTACTTTGATATGAAGTTGTAACAGGAGCTTGAACGGCTGAACCCGAGTGCAGGCTGCAACGAGGCTGAGGGCTCGCAGGTGTGTTCAGGTGAAGCATCCAAGAAGAGAGGTGGAAATGTAAGCAGGTCAGCCCACCTCAGCTCATGGAGACACAGAGATACAGAGATACTAACATGTGAGGCAGCAGAATACACCGAGCAAAGACTGACGATCAGAGGAAACGGAGACTGGGAACTGATTTGGCCATAAACTGGAAGAAACTGGGAGACTGAGCGGAGTGTTTGCAGCTCTGATGACTCGATGCACCGCAGCTGTGAAGGTGCAGCAGAACAGAAAACGACCACAACACACACACACACACAGAAACAAACCTGCGAAACAGGAGACGCAGAGCAACACAATGGAAATGAATAAAGTCTCTCTGCTGGAGAAACGACAGAAGCGTTCACAAACACAGTTTACATCAAACTGCATGGAGTGCAGTTCCACTCTGATCCGACTACAACAGCAACACAAACATGACAAGTTGCACCGAATGCAATTAGAGGCCTAGTGTGATTTTTAACACCACGGATTTAATGTATATGATGCGTCTCTTTACGCTCCTCTTCATGGACCGTGGCTTCAATATGAGCATGGAGGCTTGAACACAGTGCGGATCAAAGAGCTGCAGCAGGCTGATGCAGAAAGCTAACATGAGTGAAGGCGAACACGTGTGCACTTAATGCATGATAATGCATGACTGCTTAGCACTTATGTGGCCTCGCAGAAGAAGAGGGAAACATGGATTTAATCAGCGGCTCCTTCTTTCTGTGTTTTTTGTCCAAATACCAGGCTGCAACGTGAGACCGGTTTCACCGCTGCGGTGATGGTCGGACTGAAAAACAAAAGCCTACGTGAATCCAACCACAGCGCTGCGAGTTTTTTTTTTTTTTCTGAAAGGAAAACAAGGCAGCGTGTATAATTAAGTTGTGTTACCCTGTTTGAGGTTAGAATGATGTTTTGGATTTAGTGATTCAGCTGACCAGGTTAAGTAAAGATCAGGAGGGATGTTCTTCGCTTGAGTTCTCCGTGAGCCCAGCAGGCATCTGAAAACTCTGTTTTAATCAGGTGAAGATGAACAGTAGAGATGAAGTCCAGATTTAGCTTTTTTAAATACCCACCAAGCGGACTGATGGATGAAAAATTCCACAGGCCAAGCACATTTTTTACTAGCCAACATGTTTGCATACTGAGTATCACTTTCGATGTTTCAGTCATATTTTAAGATAGTGTGAATTTTTTGGATTAAATTTGGCATATTTTTATATTGACAATTTTCAAAATCTTCCAGTGTACAAATGGGAAACTGTTATAATCTTGTCATTTAATTATTAAGGCAAATCTTCATTTTGAGTCTGAAACTTTGGCACAGACTTCAGCAGAAGACAGAAACAGTCACATCAAGTCAGTTTAACTTAAAAACACCAGATCGCATCTAAAACTAGACACTTTATTTCAAGAGTGGGTTTAAACCATGAACTAAACATCAGCAAAACACAGTGAAGACTCATTTTACATTTCTATTTAAGTACAAACATTCTCTGCTGGTGAAAACTGAGTAACCTTCTGAGATTTACTTACCAAATGGAAAAACTAGCGGCATGTGGTGTTAATTTTGGATCATGTGCAAGAGACGGGACGGAGACGCCGGTGTCAAAGTTACACTTTCTTTCCCATCATTCATCCCATTAAACATCCTTCCTAAGAGTTTTTGTGCAATTAAAATATCGATACACCTGTTTCAAACAGTTTAGCGCATTAATTCACATGGTCACTAGAGGTTCCTGTCAGTGAAACCTAAGCATTCACTTTTTTCTGGCCAGTTGAGCAAAAGACTAACGTTGTCAGTTTACCTTTGAGGGCTTTCACTAACCTTTGTAGCAGCAGAGGCTGAAGAGAGTTTGTATTTACTTCATTTCACACACTTGTAAGAAGAAAATATGCAGCAGGCGATGACATTTTTAGAGGTGAAGCAGTAAATCAAGCCGTTGACCCGAAAACCCAAATATGGTGCAGTTATAATAAGTTTGTTGATTCGCTCGCGACCCTCTACATATGAAGCGAGTCAGAAAAAAAAAAGGTTTTCTGCCTCGGTTACACATTGCTCCGCGGTTTGTGACTGACATACAGCAAACAGTTAATGCGATCCGGTGCTCGGTTAAGCACAAGGACATCTGGTCTGGTCAGATTTAATTGTGTTTTCTGATTAATAACGCCGGCAAATTGAACACTGAACACTGTGTTGTTTTTCGTAATTGCACGAGAGGTATCAAGAGCATTGTGATGGGGGCGAGTGATTAAAAAGCAAATAACATAAAAGTGGAACCGGTACCTTGATGATCTAATAATTGAGATGTTCCCATATGGGGTCATTTTGAGGCGTTAGGAGGTTTAATGGACTTGCATAAACGCCGGCGTCTGGACTGCAGGGTATGGCTCATAAGCCATCGGCAAGCCCCCAGTGCCTGGATCAATGAGGAACAAAGCAGCACAGGCCCATTAGTGGATCACTGCGGCTTCGAGCCACTGCGAAACACTTTCTAGGCTCACACACACACACACACACCACGAATGGCCGGCTTTATTTATCTGCTCTGTCAGATGAATCAATAGCTGCTGATTTGATAGCAAAACTGCACTGATCATCATCCATCCGCACAAGCACGCAGACACGCCCACACACACACATTCACACACACACACACCTTCCATCCTTTCAGTTTTGGAGCCACAGAAGGGCAGCGTGTGAGAGTGTGAATGAGTTCAAATAAGCGTTGGATCACGGCCGTTTTCTGAAGCCTGCGTGGTTATTTTGCACCTTTCGGGGAAAAAAAAAAACCCTGTGTGATTACAGCTTGAAGAGATTCTCTGACACTCTGAATGTCGTTGCTTTCATCGAGGATCAGGAGCTAAAAGCTAATAAGTCATTTTAAGGAAACAGCAGAACAAAAAAAAAGAAACTTTCCGCCTGATATCTGTGGAGAAAAAAAACATGAAATTTAAAAATACCACCGCTCCTTTCAAGAGCTCTTGAGCTTGATTACGATCGGCCTTTTTGCCCCGGTTCTGCCTGATTGTCATTATGAGCCAGCAAAAAGCCCGAAACCTGATAACCTCTTTGAGTAATCCGAGGTGCATTGTGGTTATATGTATTATTTGCTCTGTCTTTAGTGTGAATTGAATTAATATCTTGAAGCTATTCCACAGAAGCACGGTAATTATCGCTCCTAAACACAATACCCATTAGTTCTTTGACTAAAGAGAAGATTTCACATCCAGCAGGATTTAAGCTTTAAACCTCTGAAATGAAAAACAGAGTGAATGTCTGTTTAAAATGTCTGTTTTACAGTAAAACCTGCACAATTTATGACTCCAGGTGTTCGGATTTCTTTCTTTAAGTGGTCATTATGGTCTGCACAGACAAAAACTCACCTGCCAGCCATTCACGCTGTTATTTTGGTTCAATATTGGCAAAGACGGAGAAAATTTTCCACCTTTTGGAAACATGTTAACTTTATTTCAATGTTGTCATATTTGCCTTAAAATGATTTGCCTTTTTCCAAAGTGGCACATGTGGCAAATTCTCCAAAACAAACATGGTTTTGATCAATACAGACAAAAACCTCTTAAGTTTTGGAGGATTTAAACCAGAAAGCAACAGTTTTTCTACCGTGAACTTTCTACTTGTTATTGGGTTTGTTTACCCGGTTAAAAGCGACCTCACTCGTGCTTGTAAATTAATTCAATTCCCTTTCTGTGAAAAAAAAAAAATCAAATACACTCAGTTTTCATGTCAACACATTCAGTCTGGAGGAGGTTTTTTCCTTCAGATAAATGTTTTCACATTCAGCAGCTGAATGAATAAGATAACTTTCTTAGAAACATGAAGTGATGATATGATAACGTATGAAAACCCCCCGACATCCCTTCCAGACGTTGCTGTTGAATTTTCAGCATCAACAGAAGGTTTTTTATTTGTCATCAGCGTCGTTTTTCTCGATGGAAAAGAGAGATGGATGGAGAGTTGGGCCGAACCCTGTTTGGATAAGACTTCACTCTGCAGACTCGGATTGGTTTGCTGGTGGCAAACAAACTTTATTATTTTGCTAATGCATGACATTATTTATTTTGGAGTTTCATTTGACAGCACAGATAAACACGGTTACACAGGAGAGCAGATTTGCTACGGAAGTATTGTATAAACGGCATCCGTCTACAACTGATTTACACGACACTGGAGAAAACCATTTATTTTTCTTCTGCGTTTAGTTTCTGTCCTTATTTGTCCACTAGGAGAGCAGGCGGCGTTGAGCTCATAAAACCTCTGTTCAATCTCAGATGTATGTTGTTAACAATGTTCTCTTCCCACTCTATCTTCCTTGTGCATCCTTGTATAAGCTGGACAAACATAAAATACACTGAGTTGTTTACCCCCTCCCCCCCCACCTCTTGCTTTCTTGTTTGGCTGGCAGTGTCGTACAAGACCTGCAGACCTGCAGACTGAGCGAGTCACAGTCCCCCATCGGGTCCAGACTGGAGGTTCAGCTGGACGGAGTCCATTAGCTGAAACTGTGATGATAAGAGCGACTTTAAAAACCATCATGTCTTCAGTAATACAAAGGATGAGATCATGGTGGTTCACTAAATGTCCCTGAATAGACGGATGGATGGATAGATGGATGGATGGATAGATGGATGGTGGATGGATAGATGGATGGATGGATGGATGGGATTGATTGATGGATGGATAGGATGGATAGGATGGATAGGATGGATGGATGGATAGATGGATAGATGGATAGATGGATGGATGGATGATAGGATGGATAGATAGGATGGAGGATGATAGATGGATAGGATGATAGATGGATGATAGATGGATAGGATGGATAGATGGATAGGATGGAGGATGGATAGATGGATGATGGATGGATGGGTAGATAGGATGGAGGATGGATAGATGGATGGTGGATGGATGGATAGATGGATGGGTAGATAGGATGGAGGATGGATAGGTGGATGGTGGATTGATTGGATGGTGGATGTATTGGATGGATAGATGGATAGACAGACACACAGACACACAGAGGGATGGACGGATGGATGGATGGACGGATGGATGGATGGACGGATGGATGGATGGATGGATGGATGTACTTTATTGATCCCAAATTGGGAAACCCCACTGTTGCAGCACTCCACAAACAAACAAACAAAACAAACAATATACGAATCACTAGAAGGAATCTTTAAGTGAATTAAAAAAGGGCATTTACAAGGAAAATTAACAACAAATGTGTGCAGAACAAAAAAAACAAGAGCAAGATGTGCAAATGGACGTCAGTAGTGCAGAAGCAAAGATGTGCAAGGTTTAAAAAAACAGTAGTGCACATATTTGCCATTAAGTCTCAATGCATCAGTGTATGCAATGACTCAACTGAATGTCTGTCCCTGGTGACAAAACTTAAATAATTTACTTTCAGTGCAGCATAATTTAGTCACTAACCAAATATTATTCAATGAAAGAGCCATAAATTTGATCTAAAGACAAAATATTAACATTAAAGAGAGAAATGCTTTTGTTTACTTGGACTTAGTGCCAGTAAGCAGGACTCAAACTGAGCTGCAGTTTTCTTAAGACTTAAAATCAGGCTCAGATTATCTTTAACATCCCAGGATCAAAGCATCTCGTCTCCAGATGAGGATTTGCAGCTGCCACGTTCATCAGTTACATGCAGCCAATGATAACCATCGTATTTATGAAGCAGACTGACACAAAACACACAAATCTGACACACTGCATTTTTTGTCTTTTACATATTTCCACATTGCTCAAGTGCTTTCACCTAATTTTTTGTGCAACTTTGCATTTCAGGTGACACCTGAACTCCCTCCAAGGTTCCGACTTCAATCGACACTTCAAACTTTTCAAACTCGTTATTTTTCATTTCTGAATACGGCACAGAATTAAATTCATAAAAATAAATATCTATATTTTATCTTTTATTCCTCACTGGAACACTTACCCTGTCGGCTCAATGCATGACTAGTCCTTGCCATCCACTTTACAGCATAAAAGCATGAAGGAAAAGAGTTTAAAGGGAGATTGAGACAATCTGACGGTGTAATGTAAAACTTGAGAAACATTATTTATACTGTTTCTATTAAAACATGCAGGAGTTGTACAATTCTGTGGAAGTGACACAACAATGCACCGAGTAGATGTGTAGTTCCTGTTTTCTTTCTGCTTTTTTTCTCTTTTTAGTGCTGTTTTTCATTCCTCCGTCGCACAGACACAATAACAGTGTGTGTGTGTGTTACTGTGTAATTGTGAACAATGCATTTTTCTGAAGGTTCAGCATCAATCAGCTTCCCCCCCTTTTTTCTCCTTCTGTGAGTCTCTTAAAAAAATGTTTTCGCTCTCATGAGAAAAGAAGTGACTCTGAGAAATCACAACGCCACAGACGCAGATGAAAACATGTGGCGGGGGGGGCACTCGTTCCAGCATCTGGAGGGTGGGGGGCAGCCTGACAGTTCAGTTTACAAGAACAGATTCTGGTTCAGTAAATAAAAGGCTCGGCTGCTCACTGCGGTTTGCTGTTTAAAGGACATGACTGATTTTTGACCTCGAATCTGGTCTGAATGTTTCAACTGCGATGTTGAAGTCGAAATATCATGAGCCGGTTATTTATAGCATGTGTATGTCAGGAGTGATCCAGCCGCTCCATTTTCACGGAGTCGACCTAGTTGTTGTAAATTTCAGCGACAGAATAACCAAATATTTTGTCATGTTCCTCCTCTGATTGCGTCCGTCATGCGGTGGACTTCCTTTATTCACTTTCAGTTTTTAAATCTGAACTAGTTCCCCTTCCTGTAGATTAATACCGTAGATCAGATCAATACCTTCATCTGTCAAAGCAAACAGGGTTACAAATGCAGCCGCTATTGACTCTGTTCTACCTCTCACGCGCCGCTGTGTGTGTGTGTTTTTGTTTTTTGGTCTCTGAATATGGAACAGCCAGGATCAATATTTTTCCATTAGCAGCAGCGCAGGGATTGGACGGCTGCCTGGTCGCAGATGGACACGCTGCAGAACAATGGGCAGCGGCTTCAGCCACTTAGTTAATTACAAGATATTTGGTTTAATTCTCCCCTGAGGACCAATCCGGTGAAGGTTGGGATGACATCTCTTTGACCAGCAGAAATACTGCCTCTGTGGAAAACCTATTCCAGACCAAAGAAAACAGTACCGGAGTTTAGTTAAGTGGACTTTTTATTATGATCTCAAAGAGCCACGTGTAAACTTGATGATATTAAAAGACAACAAAGCTTTGCAAAGCAGTAAAAAAAAAAACTGAACCTCTGTGATAAAATCAATGCAATTTTCTGCATCCTCCTAAAAAAGTTCTCATTTAAACGAGTCGTGGTGATGTTTCAGTCACACAGAGACCCGAAAAACTGAGGAAAACGTGCCGCAGGAAGAAAGTGGCTGATCTGAAAGAAGTCTAAAAGATTTCCCCGCTGTCTTCCAGGCCGAATGAGACGCAGTCATCAAATCATGTGAAGAAAATTTAAAGGTGCCACTTCAACAGTCTTTCAAATCTTAATTACTCTAACAACTTTTAATTAGTATACTCTCAACCGTTGTTATGCATTTCAGCCACCGGGAGATTTGTTTGTAAGGCAACAGTGAAGATTTAAACTTGATTTTTCGACAATAGTCTGGTTTCTTGCGAGCACGTAAACATCGTCTCAAGAGCTGAGAAATGAGATCGCCGCGGCGCCTCTTGATGGAGTACAATTCGATTACAAATTACAAGGTTTTTCTTATCCCGAACACAATCTGTGACTTAGAAAACACTTCAATCAAGTGACTGTTGTTCTCGTGCTGTTTGTTATGTGACTTTGATAGGCGACACAAGTGAGTCATCACTCAGTGGGGTTATATTACAGTCGCTCTGGTTTTAAAATAAATATTGATTTTTTTTTGTTGTTGAAAAGCTCGGTGGCATCGCAGACTTTAGCTGTTTTCATTTCAAGGACACGAACTCTGCACATGTTCATGTTACACTACAAGAGGTAACAACATGTAGGTAAGAAATAATGGGGTTTTGTTGTTGTGATTCTGGCAGCTGCAGCAACGCCAGCAATGGAATAAAGGACATTTTTTGTTGCTTTATGTCAAATGTGTCTTTTGATTAAACACTTTTGTGCAGAATGACCGAGACACTTTGGTGCAAAAAGGTTTTTTGCATTGCACTTTTCTGCAAACTTTACTTCTAGCATCATGCACAAGCATTTTTTTTTACAATTTATTTCTTTTATACCGAACCATCGAGCCTCTTTACTGTGCAGATTCTCTCAGATTGTCCCAAATCTTTCTAGTTTAATATTTGAAGATTTGAACAATCAATACTTGTTTTTTTTATTTTTTAAAAATAAGTCGGTGAAAGAAATTACACGCTTGGTGGGAACGACTGTGATGCTTTGTGGCGTCTCTGTGTTTCATTTATCCGTTATTATCCACAAGTCATCTCGGTTATTTGGCTCTTTCAGTGTGAATCAAAAGCTTTTTCACTGGAGGGATGAGGCACAAATTGGACTCTTAATGAGGCACCTGGATTTGAAACGCAGAGCAGGATTAGAGGAAGCAGGAGAACGGAGGATGGCAGGCGGCTGAACAGTCAGCGTCCATCAGCGGCGTCGCAGAAAAGCAAAAGGTGCTCGTCATTAGGACAAAAGAAGAAGAGAACGCCAACTCGTGTCATCCAGCCTGTTCAATGAAGAGGCTTTTTTTAAAGGGGGGGTGGTGGTGGTGGTGGTGGAGGGTGGGTGACTAGTTTCTTGAAGAGTGGAGATAATCTGATTAGTAATGTGATACACCGCCGCAGGGAGGGAGAAAAAGAAGCGACGAGGCCTTTTGAGGATAGAAAGTGGCGCACATCTCTTGTCACATCGCTGGGAAAAAAAAAGAAAAAAGAGGACACACCATTTAAGAAGCTAAGTGGTGTATTATTGGAAATGAAAGACAACAGGCACATTTTTTTTGTCTTCGGTCCTTAAGAGGGTTTTGTAGTTTCTATTTCTGGGATCCTCCAGCCAGCAGGGATTGGCACTGCAGCTATTTTCTATCTTTACATGAATGATGATATTGTATAATCTCAGGAGTTACGCCACCTCTCAGTTTATTCCAGTTATCTGTTGGCGGGGAGGCAAAAAAAAAAAACATTTTTCACCATCTTTAGCATGACAATGAAAACACAGAAAAAGACTCTTCTTCCGAAATCTGCAGGCAGTAACAAAGAATCGACGAAAAGTTTGGAGTTGAATATTCTTCAGTTTAAAGATGCTTCTCGGCCGTTTAAACGGCGGGAGAACTTTGGAGGGGTCGTATCTGCACTTTGAGGCCATCATATCGAATGTTATTTATTTCGTCTGCATCTTATCGGCTTTGCTCAGCCGCAGAAGAAGCCAACAGGACAACGGGCCTTTAATCCGGCCCACCGGGGACTAATAAGACGTGGCTGAAACCTTCAGCATGTAAACTGTCTTTGTCATGGATGTTATCAGCTGTGGGCACGAGGCCTCTGTCCACTGCTGCGCTGTGTTTGCAGGGTTTGATGGGGGGGGGGGGTTGTGATCGTTCAAGCTATCACATGTGGCAATCAGAAAGAAAACACCTGTCATGCATAAGACACACAAACATGCATCCGTGCATCTTTTTTTCCAGTTATTTTCTTGCAAACTGCATTTTTTTAAAAGGTTTTATTTATCGCTTGTGATTTCTTGCAATTAAATCCATCAGCTGCTGAGCTGCGTTTTCCTGTCATCCATCCTTTGTTAGCTGTCTTCGTTGATTGGCAGGTTATTGCTCAGTTGGCTTCTTGTTTAACTGCGTCACTCTGCAATGTATTCAAACTGGAAAATGAAACTAAAAAGTGTCAATCTAATAAAACATTTCCTTAAATTAGCCCAGAGATTTATTTCCTGTCAGCTAAATAACCAAAGTGTGACTTTTTTTTCACGACATAAATCACTCGTTTCTTAAGGCTTTGCGGCATTAAAGGTTCGCGTGAGGGGGAAATTAGATGAGGTGAGTTGAGATTGTGTTGTGTTCGTACTTTTTCTGCTGAAACTATATAATCATGGCTACCAAACTGAGCTTAAAGCAAACCAAAAGCAACTTGCCTGCCCTTCCTGTCACGCCGTATTCAAACACCCACAGCTGATGTTGTTACTGTTGGCATTTAGCATTTAGTTGCAGCCTTATCAGTGGCATTAATCATTAATCATTTTCTCCTCATCATCAGCTCAGTCTGCAGAAGTATTCAGCGCTTTAAATTAGTCAGGTCAGGAGTTTCGCAAAATAATTGTACGTATTTTGGCCTCTGTCTGCTTCTCCGCCCTCGGTTCCTCCATTGACCAAACGAAGCTGCTGCGTGATGGTTCAGGCTGCGTCGCTGCAGGCTTTATGGAAACCCCCCCCCCCCAAGATGGGCTGCTAAAAGTTAAAAGTCTGCTGCTTAAGCTGTTAATGTTGTCACTCAAACCTTTTGGGTCGCTGTTTTAGTCACAGCTCATTTCCCAGCATGTGAAAAACTGGTTCTTATTCATGCAGAGTTCGGCTCTTCTGGCTGTTTGCGTGTGTTCATTTATTCTAATATCAGTGTGAATAGTCATGTCAGTCATTGTGTGTCATGAGTGAGATCTTGCATCCGAATTTATCTCAAGAGCTTAACAGTTTAATCCAGTTACTTTGATTGTGTCTCACTGGCTGTCAATCCTCATCCATAATCTTCTGAGTGCTTCTGATAGATTGATACTCTAGCAACAGGAAATACAACACTGGCAAGCAACAAAGCGATGGTTTAAGTGTGTTATAGTGGAAAACCGCCCACTTAATTTTTTTGTATTGTCTTCTTTTTATGTCGTCTGCAGCTTTTCTTGTTTTTTCTGGCCTCTTTGATCTTATTTTTGTCATAACGAGCTCTTTTAATTGTAATTATGAGATCTTAATCCTGTATCATTGGATGCTTTGTTGCTTTGTGAGACAAGAAAACATCACTGTCCTTATTCTTTGCAAACCACTTGTCTTCATCATGTTTTCTTAGCAAGAAGGTTTCCTACTGTCATGCATGAATATGCTCAATCTGCAGTAAAATCCAAACTTGTTTCTTTGCTGTTGGTTTCGAGTTGAGGAGTTTCATCCCCCTCTGAGAAACTTCCTTCACAAACTCTCGCTTCAAGTGTTTCTGAGGACCTTTTGGTTTCATCCTCCTTGTTTCATCGTTAAGAACCAGAAGCTTCTTGTACTTCACAAACCTCATGACGGCTCACTGAAGCTGTTAGAAGAAGATAACGCGCAGTCGTCGGACAAACGCAGCCTCGAACGTCTCTTCAGACGTCTTCGGGTGACATCAGCTGATCACAGCTCTTGTCACACGGTCGAATTCATCCCTCATATGGTTTCATTATCTCTGAACTCTGCTGCTTTTGTCAGCGTGCACAAACTGCAGTGGACAGGGAGCCTTTTTTTTTTTTTTTATCCCAATCTGGAAAACAGGCGTGAAACTGTTCTTTGAAAGTTATTGGTATCGATCAGCAGCCTCACAAATACATTATGCTCATTTAGCGCCATGACACACTGAAAAAAACTTCACTTACAAATGTGCGGCGAGTCTCTGCTGCATACTTTCTGTGTTGATAATCAGTTTTTCAAAGGTTTGTTTCATAAACGCTCTTTCGTGTGTGTGTGATGGTTATAGATCCATTTATAGGGAGCAACACTTAATTTTCTCCCGGATCCCTGGATGCTGTGTGCGCGGCGGCGGCGTTGGCGAAGAAGCTCGGGTGTCTTTTCAGAGGCAGTGTCCTGAGGCAAATGCATGCTGGCATTTGCTGACAATGGGGGGAAAAAAAAAAAATCAGCCTCTAATGTTGGCTTGATGAGAGGTCCTGGGAAAAAAAAAGGAAGAGAGGATTCACAAGTGCAAGCTGCGACTGCACACACACACTAACACACACTAACACACACTCTGTTCACCCCCTCCCTCCCCTCCCCCCAGGGTCTCAATTAGAGTTTATCACTGAAATGAGCACAAATGAGTGGCCGCAAGTTTCGAGCTGAGCTGCAATCTCGGTGATCTGGTGCGAAGAAAAAGAAGAAGAAGACATGTTCTCTGTTCTCGCTCGGCCCCCGCGGGGGCTTCGTTGTCACATCGTCGCATTGTTCTCCGAGACGGACCGATGTTCCTTTAAAACTTTCCGCATGAAAGATTTAAAGACCTCTGTTAAGATCAGCTTAAGACATCAAAACCTTTCTCTTTTTTTTTTTTGTGAAGTTTTCGGCCTTTTTCTTTTTTAAAGGTGGTGGGGGGGTAACGGTGTCACACACGGAGCTTCTGATCAGAGTTGACTCTCTTTTTTTAATTGTACAAACCCCTTTTGTGTAGAATTTGAAAAAATTACAGCTTTGGTGTCCCTTGTAGTCGGATCAGAGAACATTCTGCGGCACCCGGCAACAACGCTAACACTTCACCATCTTTCCGGTGGTAATTTTTATGGCTTCGATGAACAAAAGCATATGCCATTAGAATAAACAGAGATTATTTAATCAGAGAAAATCTCCTAGTTTTCGCTGGTGACTCATTGGAGCTGTCTCAAAGACCACCGGAGTTCCCCAGGCCCCAATTTGGCAACTATTGCTCCGGCAGATGAAAATGCTAAGTTAATACAACCATCTGTTAAAATAGAGTTCTGGAAGGTTACGTTCTGCTTCCCGACGTCTGTTGCTTTAATGCCCATGTATTATAAAAAACAGATCCTTTTAATTAGAAACAAATGGTTCGTGAAATTCAGGGGGCAAACTCTTTAAATTTAGCCTGTGATGTGAGTGGACCTTAATCCTGAAGACAGGCTGACGGCTTTCATTGGCTGGGAGAAGAACCTAGGTGTGTGTGTGTGTGTGTGTGTGTGTGTGCGCCTTTATTGTGTTTGTGTATGCTTCCCAGCACCATTTATTTTTCAAAGTGGGTTGGATCGTCTTTGTTTCCTGCTGCTAAGAACACATGTAGTCCATGTGAGGTACGTTTATTTGCAATATCTGGTGCTCCTTAAGATTCCAAGGTCTCTCTCTTCGCCTCCTTCACTGTTTGTCTTGGTTCGGCGTCTCGGCTCGATGTTAATACGCTCACTTCTCCTCCACTTCGCAGTCGTGAACGGCCACATCTGGCCGGGTGGAGCCTGTTGCAGTCATAGTTTTGGTGGCTCGCAGGCGGATCATCAAAGCCTTGGGGTTAAGTCTGGTGGAAAAGTGAAAGTGTGCATAACAAATAAGAAAAGTTCAAAAGACGTTTTAACCAAAAAATGTTCAAATATGTGGAACATCTTATAAGTCAGCCATTGAAAATCTATTGAAACAGTTGTTAAAGTTTAAAGAAGAAAATTCAAGCACAAAAATGCTGTTTTTTAGAGCTTTTAACCATATCTGGAACAGTCTTAGGGTTATAGTTAGTCACCTGATAACAAGAAGATGCGTGGAAACTGACCTTTGACCCGAGGCCAAAAAAACACAGGGAGCACATGACATCGTCCTCCCATAAACACCAGGTCCGAACTGGCCACGGCACTGGTTTGCATTACAGGCGAGCAGAGGACAGCTGGAGAAAGATCGAGGAGGTCATTCATTCCAACGCCAAACAGAAGAGATCTTTGAACCGTGACCGTGTTAAGTGATCCAACGCCACATGTGACCAGTTGTTAGCGTTTAACTCAAGTACCCGTTTAACGTCCCGTTACGACACTTGAACCTTGCACAAGTGGCTGGGTAAAGACCGTGAGATGCAACCAAACTCAACTCTTAGATGCTTAGATGTCTTCTCATTGGATGTTACAATCAAAATGAACTGGAATAACCACAGTAGCACTGAATTAAATTTAAAAAAGTGGAGCCGTGTTGTGTTCAGGCAGCCGTAGAATTAATCAGAAATATTTTGGGAGGGTTGATGGGTTCAACACAACGAGTCTCACATTACCAGTTTTTTTTTTCCCTCTGTGGCTGCTCTTCTGAGCTGATTCCAGGCTGAAAACAAACAGTTTCATTTGCCAACTTTCACACCCGTTGGCCCCCACACGGCAGCGAGAAATAACCGCTTACTGTAACTGAACGCTCATACTTTTGTGTGTGATTCAGCTATTAGAAGATGCCAAGAGGAAGAGGAAAAAAAGGCCAGTCCAGCTCCTTCTGGACAAAACGCTTAGTCACTGCTGATTAGGAGGCAGGCACTGTATTTCACGAAAAGATTCAATTAATTATAAAGAGGGAAGTAACCATGCTGACTTAAGTATTTCTCACGCTGTTCCCTGAAAACCACGGTGTGATTCAGGCCGATAAGACAGGTGCTTCTATCGAAAAGTCCTCGCACTTCTAGACAGAAAAGCAGCCCCTTTATCTTAAAAAATAAGAAAAATCTGTGAATGGCACCTTCATGGCTGAGCTGTAGGTGTGTTAAGACAACTGAGATTTCTTCAGGAAAGGTGAGATAAAGTTGAGGTTCATCGTTAAAAAAAGAAAACAAATGTGGACTGTCTGTAGGAGACCAGAAACAAACTGCAGTCTCTGGAGTCGAGGTCACTCCACTTCGTATGCTTCGTACGTCCGCCGGCAGCTCAGACCGAACAGACGAGACCAACACAACCACCGAGTCTCCGTTCAGGAACAAACAAAATTAAACAAAGGTGATGGATTAACATCAGAACAAAAGGGAGCTGATCTCATGTTCTTACGTAAAACTTTGACCTCACACGGCTCCAAAAACACAAACTTGTTTCTGATTTTCTCCTCGAGATTTACAGGATTTGTGTCCCCATTTTCTCGTCATAAAGGAAAAATAAATCGGACTCAAGGCGGCTCTTTTGGTTTCGGTCATAACGTTGTCTGTCTTACGTTCAGACGTGGAGTTCTCAGGAAATTAGGAAAACACTCAGGGAAAAACTCGGCTGTGTTTTCTTGTCCTTGTGCCGCTACCCAAGGCATTTTGAGGCAAACTTTGAAGAGCTGTGTGGCAAAGAAACCAGGACAGCATTGTGATTTTGAGTGGCTTACTTCAGATTTGCTTTTACACAGATATTGAATTTTGAAGGCACCACTCGTGCTTGAAGGGCTCAAACGTGTACTTAGCCTCTCAGGCAACCAATAATATGTAAGGCCATGGAAGAAGAAGAGGGGATATTACATCTGGAATACCTCATCCTCACTTCGAATTTCCCTTTTTTCCTGCGTTATGCTGTGTTGACTTTTTCCAGTCATAAAGGAAAAACGAGTGCTCTGGAAAAAACTGAGGACTCCACGTGGTTACCGCAAGCGGTCAGACCTTTGAGCCAGAGCCCGTGCTCTCATCATCCTGCTATGTGCATTTGCATAAGCAAAAATCTCTATGAGGAAACATCTGAATCATCATCATCATCTGCAGCCGGCTTCCTGAATGACTCGGCTCGGGAGCGTTTGAGTGTCTGAGTGCTTCTGAGTTCTTACAGGTGGGAGAGAAAAAACACTGTCATTTTTTATTGTTTTCCACCTGTAAATTCAAAAACAGCGAGTAAATAATGGCTATTTTCCTGACAAAAATAAGCAGCGCTGTTTGAATGCACCGTTCTTATTTTGTTCTGTTTTTCTTTCACATAATCCCATTGCTGCTTACAGCTGCCTCGATAAATCCCCCCCCCCCCAACACACACCTCACCGGGACGTCAACAGTGTTTTCTTCTATCTTGCTGATTGAAGCCGGTTCCTGGTCACCACCTGTCTGCCAGAAAAATAGGCCAATCTTACGATTCCGGCTGCGTAATTTTAAGAGGAAAACTCCCAACAGTCCATCTGAATTTGAATTAAGTGCCTCCCGGTCTTATATAATGAATATGCAACAACCTAATGGGTTGAAAATGAGAGGGAAGTCTGGAAGAGTGCCACAGAAGGAAAAAAAACCTGCACAAACTTTGCCATCTCCTGTTTTCTTATCTCCAGAGTGTATTTATTTTACCCCTGACAAGACTACCAGGCTGCATCGCATGATGCTTTTTAATTAGGGTTGTGTGTACAAGTACATATTTACTTCGCAAAAAAAGAAAGTCGAAATGAAACGAGGCCAGTTTGCTTTGCAGCGACACGAAGAGTGTTGAACTTCTCAAAGAGGAGCTTCGCTGTGTTTTTTTTCAAGCTTGACCTTATTCAAATGTTGCTTTTCATAATTTTGCATAAAGTAACTTCATCTGTTTAACGACAAGCAACAAACCACATTCCTTTAACGTGTCACACACAGTTGAGGACGTGGTGAACTTTTTGTGTCCTCTCAGGTAAGACTAGAAGACACAGAGCAGGTAAATGTCCATAAATGAGTCTAACTCCTAAAAACATCTGACAGTTTGAATTTAATACAGCTTACAAAACACTTAATGAAGATTTCTTTCTTTTCTTGGACTCACAGTCAGAGTTTTTGCTCCATCATGCACATTTCGTTTTATTTTTTTTGCATCGTTTTGCAGCAGTTTCTTTTAAGTACAGTTTCACACATCTGCAAAACATGGTTTTAGACTTTGCGGACCAGTGTGCAGTTAGAAATGGAAAAG
>JAQNCA010000006.1:22561168-22580029 GCA_029783725.1 Acanthurus tractus | reverse complement strand
CTCAGGTAAGACGAGAAGACACAGAGCAGGTAAATGTCCATAAATGAGTCTAACTGCTAAAAACATCTGACAGTTTGAATGTAATACAGCTTACAAAATACTTAATGAAGATTTCTTTCTTTTCTTGGACTCACAGTGAGAGTTTTTGCTCCATCGTGCACATTTCGTTTCATTTTTTTTGCATCGTTTTGCAGCAGTTTCTTTTAAGTACAGTTTCACACATCTGCAAAACATGGTTTTAGACTTTACGGACCAGTGTGCAGTTAGAAATGGAAAAGATTTCTGACTGCACGGGAGCTTTCTTTCATCAAAAAACAAAATACGCCTGAGTCTAAATGACGGGACGGTGAGAAGCTGCTCTGAGAGGTTCGGCTCTCAGTTTGCAAAGCTATCAGCACATTTGTGAAATGCACCATGATAAATGATGCGAAACAATATGTTAATAAACTCTGGGATGGGGGGGGGGGGGAAGAAAAAAAGAGCCTATTATAAAAAAATCAGATGGAGCAGTCGTGTGATCTTTGGTGATGTTCTCTATTTTCTTCTCCCCTCTGAAAAGAAAAGCTTTCATTCGCAGTGTAATTTCAAGATCCGAGCGGCAGCGGTAGTCCATCTTCTCTGCTAGCCGATTCCGCTGTGTTTAAATTCCAACATATTGCCTTGACAACATCATACCGGAGATGTATTACACAGTCATTGACTGAGTGTGTTACCCTCGGCCTCAATTTGTCCTTGATGGCAGCACCCTTCCTTAAACTGTAATTTATTTGTTGTTCACTTGTCACTTTTGTTCGTCATCAACCGTGCATTTTACCTCTGGCGATAACTCATCCATTTAGCATTGCTTTAACAAGAAAGATGTTAGCCGAGGAGAGTAATCCCTTCAGCATGCACAGGATGAGATGGTATTTTTCCGCAGAAAGTATGGGTCTATTTTGCTGATAAATATGGACAATATGGAGCACATTAAACCGTGCTTTCAGCAAAACAAGAACGAGAAGGAGGAGAAGACTTATACAGTTGTGGGCACAGAACAAGAAAAAGACGGATTTTTCTTTTAAAATGCTCTGCTCTTTTCTTTTTTTTTTTTCTCTGGCGAAGGTTACACAAGTAACGTTTTCAGGTCAGTAAACAAGCCGAGCCATTCAAAGCAGCTCCATCATCCGTGTTCAGATTTTTTTCAGCCAATCAATAACTGTTCATAACTTCTGAACATTCCTGCTCCGGTTTGTTTGTTTATTTGCTAGATTTGGACTTACAGATGTCGGAAATTAGCGCCAAAACAAGCGAACAAACAAGGCGTTTGATCGTGTTTCAGTGCCGTCGCTTGTGCTTTTCGTTGCACTGTAAGTGTCTGGATGAGGGAAATGAAAGGACTGACGTTATGGCAGGTAGTGTTTCCGTTTGACAGCACGGTGGAAATGAAGCAAATAAACCTCTCAGATATCTTCTCTCAGAGCTTCACCCTTAAATTCAATCATTTGTCATTATAAGCTTTTGTTTCTTTTTCCAAAGGATACAACAAACAGTCCCCAGAGGCTGCTCAAATCATTGCACCCAAGAAATGACAGCGTCGGGTGGAATTAGTGAGACTGTGGGTGTGTAGGTACACCACTGGGCGGGAGCTTCAATCGCCATCCTCCTCCTTCCTGTAATCTGCATGTTGGTGCTTTTGTAAGAGCACCGTCGCTGCATCCTGAGCTTTTTTTCAACACCATGTTGGTTTAAGGAACCAGCAACAGTTTTGTGGGAGTTTTTTCCCACTTAAACAGAAAGAGAGTGAATGCAACCAGCCTTCTTTTTCGCACCGAGTCCATCTGACTGTGCGAGAACATGATGGAATAAACAACATGCTGATGGTTTCGATGAAGTCTGTGCGTTTCATCTGACCTGGTCAATAAACAGTCCTTCACTCTGAGTTTCGGCTCTTGCTTTCTGGGTCCAGGTTTGGCTTATCTCCTGTTGGGTGCAACAGATTCAGAAACTCCTTCACCCACCTGCATTCAGAAGAGAAATGGGAATGGAGTCGATTAGCTAGATGAGTGTGGAGGAACCGGAAACCAGTACAATGTTATCTTCTTATGTTTTCTTATTACTTTAATCTATTAACACCATGACAGAGTGATGCTGCTGTCGTTTCCGTTGCTAATCACTAAGATCGCTGCATTTCAGGGTCACAACCTCCCAACTTTTGATTAATTACTTATATTTTTCTGTATGTGGTGTTTCTTCTCTTGCTGCAAAGCCAGTTTCCCCTCTGGACAGATGAATAAAGTTGAGTTGAGCTGAGTCGAGTCGCTGGAGGACAGGCCATGAACCCGACTTCAAAATGATGGGTTTTTCTTTTTTTTTCTGTCTGTGTGAGTTGTTGTTTAAAAAAAAAAACAAAAAAAAGAGCTAAAGAGATGTTAAAGTGTTACTATTACATTTAATGCTCAAAGACCGGGAGGACTTTGTGTTAAAAGCAGAAAAACTCGGGAAGAATTCATTAGTCATCTTTAAAGTCGAACCCCCACACAGCATTCAGGTTTTCTCCCCTCAGAAGTGCTGATTCTCCCTCTATTACACAACTGCTATTGACTCTCGGGCCTCCCCGTGAATGAGGCATTTTAATGAATGGAGCCCTTCAACATAATGTATATTAATAGTTTTCTCCGGGGTTTTGGTTTCCAGGCTGTGATAATCACTTAATACGCACGCCTTAGGCCAGGCCAGGAGCACAGAGATCATAGATTATCATTCTGTCTGCTAAGGACTTTATCTTCACAAAGTGCTCATTCCTTTTCCACTGCCCGTAAGTCTCGGGCTCACGCTCGAATGTAATGTCATGCTGATGCATAAAATGTCTTATTTCGCACGAGGTTTTATTTTAGAATTTCGTCGGCGAACCAGCAGAAAAACGGAAAGGGAGATAGCCCAAGAGGATCCTGGGAGGAAGCGATAAACTCTGCTGTTGTTTGACAGCATCCAAGGGTGAATAACACGCCCTCGACACGACGGGAAGCTACTTGTGTTTCTTCCCAGTCTGTCATGGAGGCAGTTGTCTCATTTTTATGGAGGAGAGGCCCAGCAGGAGCGAGGAGAAGAGATGTACTGTAGATTCACCCGGGCGATGCTAGTGTTTGCCTAAGGAATGTAGAGTCGACACCCACATCACACCCACCCTGCACTGACAAGCTGACGCCTCAAGAAGGCCCAGTTGTCATCTGTGATCCTTTTAAAACCTCAGCTTTTGGATTTAATAACACACATGTTGATTATAATAAGACTGCATGTTATTTTTAATAGTAAATAGGCTTTTTAAAACTAGCTCTCCATAATATCTCTATTGCTTTTGTTTGGATGTTAAAGATGTTATGACCGTATATTTGACTTGTATTGACCGGCAGTTCATTAAATCATCCGTAATCGATGGAAAACAATAAACTTACATTTTCACAATAAAGAAGAGCAAAGCGCAACGATGCAGTGGACATATAATTAGTCTCTCTGCGGTTTGAAATGTCAATTTTCCGTCGGGCAGCATCGTAACGCCGCTTTGTGTGTTCATTTAACGACACTCTGCGCACACTAAGGAACCTTCAAATCTTTAGGTTAACTGCAGAAACAGTGTGCGTCCTGGTTTATTGATTGCATGGGTGCAAATCACCGTCTCAGTAAGCTCTGCGATGAACTGATTCACCTTTGGAATGAGTAACAAGGAGAAGAGAGACGCATTAATTGCATGAGGAAATGTTAGTTGCCCAGAAATCCGGCGGACGCATGAAAATTACATGAAGTGAAACTGCTGACCGGCTGCAGACTGTCGTGACGGTCTGTCGAAGGCCGTGAACAAACGTGTTCCCTGTTTCAGAGACGGTCAAAGCCAAAGCTTGAGTCAAAGGTTGTGTTTTTGTGGTTTTGACTTTGGTTTCTGTCAGTTCCGACGATGTCGTGCTCACCGAAGTAACAGGAAGTTAGTTTAATTCCACTTCTGTGTTTCTATTCTTAGAGAAGGAGAAGCTGTGTGTTTGTTTCCAACATGGCTCTTACTTGTCATGTGACTTATGTACCTGTATTGATGAGCCCCTGCAGAAACATGATGCATTGATTCTGTTATGAGCCAATAAAACCACCAAAAATCTAAAGTTTGAACTCGACAGACATGCATTTAAATCACTGCTACATGCTGAAATAACTCATTCCCATCTGCAGTTTATGGAACTGAAATATTGCAGCAAGCAACCCAAAAAATCTCACTGCTCTCTTTTTCCACTGGAAAAGCTCATTTCGCCTGTATAATTAGCTGGGCTACTACAGCACTTTCAGATCCCTTCATGGTTTTGTGACCCATTACATAAACTCCAGTGTCCTTAGGAAGAAAGAGGGGGGGTGAAGAAGGAAAAAAAAGAAAACTTGATGGCCTCAGTGAAAGACTCTTATCAGTGTATTCACTGGTGCAGTGTGTAGAGCTCTTCTGCTCCGGCTGGACCGCTGCCACTGCTGGTGGGACTCAGAAAAGAAAAGAAAAGCTTCTGGCATAAACATTTTTTCCTTCCTCGGGACTTTGCAGCTAGATGTTAGTTTTTTTTTTTCTTCTAAGCTTCACGGGGAAACATGTTACGACGAGCAACGATAAAAGCTCCACTTTAACGCACGCCGGCCCTCTCCCACGCCGTCGTTCTGTTCCTCAGAAATGTGCAGCAGGGTGAGAACATACGCTCATATCGTCACCCTGGTGCAATGCAGACATTTGCTGGTATAAATAGTTCAGGAGGATGCCGGAACAGTTTACACTCTAACTGTATATGTTACACCTCCAGCGACTTGTTAATCGCCCACTAATTATCAAACTCGAGTATTTTAAGAGGCTCTCTCGTCAATCAGCAAGTGTATATGGTTTCTTTTTTCAGTCAGCACATGTAGAGCTGTGCATTTTTCAGTGTTATATATGTTTTACGACTGGTAACCAATCAGCTGTGGTGGCGTTGGGCACTTTTCTTACATAGGATCTTTGATTTCAGTGATTAAAGCGATACTTTTTGTGCAATTCTACCTTAAATCCTGTTGTTTCTGTTGTAGTAATTCTATTCCCGTCTTCATTTCTTGTGTGATTACGGCTAAATTACCAGCCTGAGTCGGACTCGTAGCGTCGCATGTGTTTTTTTTTACATCGTTGGCATTTCTCCCTGTTAAAATAAATGAAACCAAAGAAGTTTAAAGTTTCCCCAAGAGGACAATGGGAATTAAGGGAGCTGAGCCGTCCCCAGGTCTCTGAACACCTTTAGCAGAAGCAAAGCGCTATTAGGCAGGATGCCCCACATCGTATTTCAAACTCAGAGAAATATTCCCTTTATTAGAATGCCAATAGATCCCACTTTAACAAGGCTCTGAAGACTTTATTGGTACTATATCAAAATGACTGGGTCTTCTGGAAGACTGATTTACTGCCCAGGATGTGGGTACTGCCACATTTAAGATACGATTTGGAATGAACCCTGCTTCTTTCACGACTCATCCCTTTTACTGATTAAAAAAAAAGGTCCTTAAAACTTTTCACAGCTTCATCAGGAAAATGACTGTGTTAGGGACAAATCCTACGTTTCATTTTACTAAAATTAGAAAGTATAATTAAGGAAAAGGGTTGGAATCATGAAATACAGAATTTAACCAGCAACTTTTAATATTAAATGTGCAGCAGCTCTTACCTGTACTCTACACTTTTAGTTTTAATGAGGTTAAAAACCCTATTTTGGCCCATTTAATGCTCTTTGTTTAAAAAAAAAGATAAACAAATTGTGATATACGTATTATTTTTATCCCTCACACCAGAAATACTGTGAACAGTTTTAATATTTATTTCTTTGCCAGAAACTCTCCACAGCTCACCTGACAGCCATATTATGCACCAATACAGTCACTGTTTAACAATTTTTAAACAGTGATCATAGAATATGACTGACTGTGGAGGTGTGGTGTGGAGCAATTTTTTTTACATCACCGGTTGCTATTTATAGTATGAAGATGAGTTCCTGGATGTTAGAATTGCATTTCAATTGCACTTTTTGTAGAACTAAGGTTACAAAAATAACACTATTTAAATCTGAACTCTGCAAAGATGAATTTTATAATGAATTCACAGTTGGTTTGGTGCTTTACTTTTACACAAAAGCAATAACTAAATGAGGCCTCATGACTCATTTCATGATAATGTGTTAGTCAGCAGAGGACTCCTGAAAAACCACTTGTCAAAATAAATCTGCTTCAGAGCCTACGTGACGTGACGACGGTGTGTGTCTGTGTGTGTGTGTGTGTGTGTGGTCCGTTTGTTTAAATTATGAGCTCAAGCTGCAGACCGGAGCCACCTGACAATGTCAGTGAATCAGTTCAGCACATAATCAGACACAGTGGACAGGAGATGCCTCCCGCCATTCATCATTTAGCCAAAGACAGACTGTGCCAATTTGGTGTCATGTCATTTATCATAAACATGCAAAACCCGACTGATGGAAGACAACGTAACGACTTTATCAATAACTCATCATCTGTGACCAGAACATCAAAATCTCTGCTCAGCTCATTTTTATCAACATGTGTCCATTAAATCTGCACAGTTTGTCAAACAAATGACCTCAATTAGTTTAGTGAAGCAAAGTCTCGCTTCTGAAATACACGTCACGGCTAATTGTGTTATGCATCGTACATCTAAGCAAAAATAAATACGTTGATCTTTATATTTTTTCACATCTTTACACTAAATATTTATGTTTCTGTGCTCGGCTTTGGTTCAAGTTCTTAAAAACTTGCACTCTCTGGTTTGAATGACCTGGTTTTGTTGCCGTAAACACAAATGGAAATGAGGATTGAGCTGGTTAAAACTTTTGGCATTGATCTGGTAACGTTATATGTAACGTTTATATGTATTGTTGGAGTGGTGATATGATTCTAGCAAAATATTAAAGTTCAAAACATCCCTTTACTGCAGAAACACACGAAGCCAAAGATTCAAAAGTAGTGGAAACTGTTCTGAACAGCTTTTCTTTGCTGTCGGTTCTTAGAGAGATTCGACCACTTGAGGCAGATATATAAAAAAAAAAATCACTTCATAAAACAATTCCCAGCTGAATGCCGGTTGGCTGTACGAAACACGGTCAAAAGAAATACTCGAACAGGACATCCTGTAGTCGTACAAACGAGATTTTCAATCAGAGAGATGGGATCATAAAGCTGGAAGCCATTTGTCTTCCCCTTATTTGCACTCTGGCTTTTTTTTTTTTTTTTCTTAGATGGAGCTATCTGTTAAATTGCAAAGGAAGTGGTCATGCAGCAGAAACAGAAGGTGATGACGGGTGCTTCCTCTAAGCGATGAGATCTCACCAGATTAAAAGAAAAAAAAAAAAGCTGCGTGCTGATAATGGAAGAGCAGCTTTATTCGGCACCGACTGTTGTCAGGCTCCTCTGCTCGTCCTGAAGGCTTGTTGTTGCTAAGCACTTCGGAGCAAAAAGGTTTTGTTTCATTCGTCGTCTTTTGTCTCTCTTTGTCGAGCTCTGTCTGCTCAGCCATGGTGACTATTGTTGCTCATGCTAAGTGCCTCATTTTTTCTTGTTGTGTTCAGCCCCAAACAGACTGCTGTCGCTGCTCTTGTTGGGACATTAAACGAATTCCTTCCAATGCAGCTGAGTGTTTTTCCCCGCGAGGATCTCCCTGACTTCTAATGTGGATGTGGCTATATGTGGAACCATTGCAGGCAAACAGCAGAAAGATGCACATATATTTAAATGCACTGGAGCTTGTAGGATCAGTGCTTAACGAAAGTAAAATGTGTTAGAGTCTAAGAATTCTATATAAAGATATGGACAATTGATTGTTTTCCTGTCTTAGATTGTGATAAATTACAAGCAAATAGCTTTCTAAAATTCAGAATGTTACACCTGTTTTTCCTGCAAAGTGACAGTAACGCTGAACTATAATGTCATAAACTCTAAAACATCAGTAGAGTTTTTAACTTCACTCAACAGGAGTAAGTAGGTCATTTGTTGGGAACCATATTTAGCTGCGGATTTGGTGCTCTGGTGAATATTTACAGCGGCATGACCGGCACATTCCCACTTCCAACTCGTCACAGATGGATGCTGGGTCAGCAACCCCACTGGCGTCATTTTCAACACGCTCGCTACCCCTCTGGAGTCTGTTTGTGACATGCAAGGCCTTCCTGCCAGAAAGCCCTCCCAACACATGGTTAACCCTGTGAAGTGGGTTTGCTATTTTAAACATGTGTTTAACGTTGTGTAGCCGTGTATATCCTTTTTCTCCGCCGTGCCGTGTCGGCGTCGGAGCTCCGTCCTGCTTGGCCTCTTATCGTTCTGTCGTAGGGGATAAAAACAATACGGTTTGTTTGTGTTCCTTTGAATCTAGTGCAAGGTGAAGTCGTGGTATTATGCAGGAAGTGGAAGGGGGAGGAGAATGCCAGATGAAGTAGTCACCCGATGGGAGGCTTTTACACACAGGCTGCATCTGGCGAGCCGGATTAGACGTCGTGCAACAGATGCAGTTTGAGGAGGTTTTGGCAACAAAACTGCTTGGTAAGGTTTCAGGAAAATATCAATTGAATTTTGCTTTCACTGGGACTCCAACTTCACTCTTCCAGCTGATAGCCTTGAATGGCTCCTAACAATCCAACCAACCCCCACCTGTCTGGGTTTTTTTTTTTTTTTTGCTCTGTTGACTTCATCAATTGAAGCCTTTGCTAAAAGCCTCCTATCTTACCACAGAGGCCTTTATTTGGAAATATATGAAAGATGCTGAAGAGCTTCAAAAAGTAGTTAAAAAGGTTATTGACCGAGCTTTCGTACGTGATGAGGACACAAACAGTTGATAGTAGGATGATTTTATTGTCAGCTTGAGGGAGTTTATGGGATTTGTTAAGTGTAATACAGAAAAAATATCACACTTACTTTCAGCTTAGTAGAAACAAGTGACTTCTGTTTCTCAGAAATGTTCAAAGCCAATCCTTAATACCTCTGGTGAGACAATTCAAAAGGATTTTAGATGAGAGGACTCAATAATGGATGCAATTTAAATGCAATTCTTCTCTTCAACTCCAGTCGTGCCACTTCAAACATATTTAAACAGGACATTTCACTTGTACTCACACTCTCGCCTTAAAACTCCTCATTTTCTCCTGACAAATTAATTCAGCAGTTCAAAAATTGATATTCAGAATTGTCTGGATACAGTGCTCCGTCTGTAAATGAAGACACTCTCTACTGTTCCATCGAATCCTAAAAAATTGTTCACAAGAGACTCTCGGAAACTGTGGAGTTTAAAACAGACCGGGTACACTGTGTGCCAGAGACGAAAAATGACCCAAATCACATCACAGGACATTAGAGAGTGTCTGATTGTTAATTTGACTACAGATGAGCAGACAAACCTTTAGTTTTATTAAAACAAAACAAAACCAAACAAAAAAAAAAGTACTTATTAAACTTTAATAGACTTTGCTCGTGTCTCTTCTCTCCCCGCTGACCTTCCGGCTTGCAGCTAAAAAAAGTCTTTCACTGAGGTAATTGGTGTTATTTTTTGCAGCTTTTTAAAATGGCCTAAAATGGGGGATGCGCTTTGTGGGAGATTGGGCGACCACAATGAAGAAAAAGCGGGAGAGCCAGAGCCGTTCTGATAATGGATAACAACTCTGTGAGGGCCGTTTTCACTCTGTACAGGCTGTCTCTTTACCAGCTGCTTCTCCTTCCTCCCTCCTCTCTTAACCATCATGCCTCATCCATGTTTGTGTTGGAGGTGGAGCACTGCTGGCTGTGAAGCATCTGTCTCCTCTTAGGTTGGGGATTTTCTTCCTCCCTATCTCTTTCTTTCCTCCCATTGATCCCATTTCTTGTCACGTTTCCAGCCCTGCTTATCCCTCTCTCGCACAAACACCCCTCCACTTCATATCCCTCCATTCCTCAGCAAAATTCTACCTGCCTCCCGCCTATGGAGACATACGTTATCCTAAGCTCTCCCTGCCAATGTAAGTGGGGGGGGGCGTGAACTGATCCTGACACACGTTGTAGCAGGATTAGCAACCTGCAAAACGTGGCATGTCAGGACAAAGCTGTTCAATAGCATATTGATAAGCTATTGCAAAAATCAAGCAATAGAATATTAGGAGTGTCAGTATAAGAATATTATTGCATCGTCTATAAAAAAAATTAATCAGTCGATTTAATTTCTGACTTAATTCAGTATTATTTTGTTTGTTTTTTCACACTCTAAATACAATTGTTTTGAAGTGGAGAGAGAGATTTTAATAATTGCACAAAAGTGTACAAAAATAACAATTATGCCTAATGAACATTTCCATTTTATTGTGGATGGCGAACAGCGTTACAGTGCACCATCGCCACCTACTATGACAAAGCAAGAACATAAAGAAAAGGAAATGATTAAAGGACACTGTTAGCTCTGTGATTTACATAGAGCTAACTGCCAAAATGATTTCAAAGCCTGCAATGCATTTTCCAGATTGATTTCCTTTCATCGACGCATATCAGTGTGCTGTAAAAAACGGTCTAATAGAGAATTGAACCTTGCTTCGAATGGGTAATCTATTAAAGGGAACAATGAGCTGCTGTTATTTTGTATCAAAGTTATGTCAGCATGGTAATGTGGCTGCAAGCAGGGAGTGTATAGAACCTGCCCTTGCTGATATCTACAAGGGCAGCGAGACACACTGAAGCCTGACATTTAGAAGCTGGCTGCTGTAAAATGCAATGCAATGCCTTTCGCTAGCTGACTTGCACTTCTCATATCCTTATATACATCAAGAGGAGGTTTGAAACTTGTACCTGCAGTCCAGTGCTTAAAAGGAGAAAAGAAAAGGACAGAAAATAAAAATAGCTAATTGTGAAGGTTTTTATGTCAAGCTAATTTCAAAACCATTGAAACTACAGTAATTTCCATAATATCCCAAAATAACTGCCAATTTGAGGGAAGGGAAGTTGGCAATAATGTGAAGCACATGTTGTATGTAGTTAATGGGCTAAAACAAGCAAAAGAAACCACCCTGGAATGGTGCTTGAAAAAGCACAATATGTTCCTGTGCAGAATGTTTTTTTTCCCCAATGCTGCAATAAAAAAATCATGTTCATATTCAGAACTGGAAGCGCAAAAACAATGCACAAATTTCACAGGTAGTTGAGAAGCTTTTGTCCTCCTGCAACTGCTTTAAGCATCTCTGTGCATTCACAGGAGGGGGACGTTTTCATGTCGTCGTGCCTTCATCTCCGCAATAATTATATAATTGGAAAGTTTTGCATCTCTGTATAAACAATAAGTCTTTCAAACACTGGTTTTAACACAGAAATGTCAATAGCTTTCACTTTCTGTTGTCTTTTTCATCTACATCGACATCTGTGGCTCGACTCATCTCACCGATATGTTACATATTTACAAAGAATAGGTCTAAACTTCAAGTTTTATAGCTACTTAGCTCTGATTGTATGCTGCTTGCTTGTGCTTTTCACCAACAACACCACATGTTGAGACATAAGATGCTTAAGTAAACTATGTAAACAGCTCTATTTGGTCATATTTGTGGTTCTGTAGTTAGTTACGGTTTAATCAAGTCAAAAGCAAACCACAGTAATTACACGTAGTTTTTCTCAACGGACGTTTCTCTCAGCATTTGTGGTTATGAACTATGCAAATTTTTCGTGTGATCAGTGAACATATTTTTCTGTAATTACCCAGACAGAGCAGAACGTTGCCTCTACAAGGCCTGCCAGCTAAATGAGCCTCTCATTTTTCGCCTCCAAGGCCCCGAGAATCTGTCCACGCTTTGTTCCTCTGGCATCTCAATCCTGTCTGAGATTCGCTCCATCTTTCGCCAGTCGGCATCACTCGTCGGCTGAGTTAAAACGTGCCGCCGCCTCAGACCTGTCGCTGTAAACTGTCACAGATACCCCTGTGGGCATTAGCGTAGCGGCAGGTGCATCTTCCTGTGAATCAGCTGTGTTCAGGCCTCTGCGTCTGAGGCTTGCTGATGAACTTTTTTTTTGTTTCCTCTAGACCCTGTTAAAGGTATGATTTGTTCTCAGGGAGGCTTTAATACAAGTCTTCAGCTGTATAAGGACACATAGCTGAACCCGTGTCTATGTTTAGCTTTCTTGTTTTACCTCCATTCTTCTTCCATTCAGCTGAGAAGGTCGCAGTGCACTTAGACGCACCAAGAAGAAGCTGGCAGATGAGCAACTTCTAATAAATTGACCGTCAACCTCACAAAACTCATTGATCTTCTACTCACTTAAACTCTGAAGCAGCAAAGGGTCTTTAAAAGAAGGATTTTTTTTCTCTCCCTGTTGTTGTCAAAGAATCACGAGACGATCCCTTAAGAAAAGAGCAGCAGATGCGACTGAGCCGAAACCTTGACAGTGATGCATGTTATTCACATACATTTCATTACCGGAGTGTTTTTACAGTCTGCGCTACATTGTCTGTCATGCCTTTAGAATAATTCATCTGTAATGCATCACTGTATCTTTTTCACCGAGACTCCATTTGCCTGCCGTCCCTCAGTGGATTGTCAATCTCTCGGAAACACTCTATAGATGTGGAGAAAAAAAAAAAGCAAAACTGTGGAAGTGCAGACAGACCGAATCACCTGTGCTGGACGCCCCTGTTGTCAAGGCTGGTTCGAGGATCTGTCTGGAGGAATTTGCCAATGCTGCAGTTGTAACTGACATGGCAGCTTTCCTCCCAGGGGTTAAGCATCATTCATATTCATGAGAGCGATGTTAGAGAGCTTCTGGGAGTAAAGCACTCTGAGAAACAACTGCAAGGCTTTTTTAGCCCCCCAGTCCCTTCCTGCTCAACATTTCTGACAGAATGTCATGTCTCTTTTTTCCATCGCTCACGCACAGCCAATACAAACCCACACATATTCCGTGTTAAAAATTCATGAAAATAATCAACAGCTCAACAGCTGCATTCAGAAAGGCCAAATCAATACTTCAGAGCTGCCTCCATCTTGGTCTTTTTTTTACAAGCCAATGTCTCCGGGAAGGAGTTTCTCCTCACACACTTGTTAACTGGAACTGTTGTTTTATCAATGTTGTGTCCATCATCTCAGCTATTTGTTGTTTTTTTTTGTTTTTGTTTTGTTTTCCTGTCCCTGTTTCTGCGTTTCCCAAAGATCACCTGTCAATCAAATGTCACGGCCAAATATGTCGGTGCTTCTCCTTCGGATGACTTTCAGCTCAGATGGCAGTAAAAAGCAAATAAAGTTAAATTTAGCATCACCGTGAGCATGAAAGCATAAGCACAGACAAAAAACACGGAGGAGCTGCAGCCAGTGCAGGACACCATCCAGGCCTCTGTGGGGGGTGTGGCACTTGAAAAATGAAGTATAATGAGGTATCCACAGCAGAGATTTGTAAACAAATTATGTGAGTGCTAATCAAGGTTATTTGGCATGAAATGTCAGAAAGAGAATTAGGTTTTGGCTCGCAGACCATGAACAGTAATTAATTGCTGAGGTTGGTTCAATTCTGGCAATATTCTGCTTCGCTGTGGGTTTATAATGTCACAGTAATGTCAGACCAGTTTGTAAAAAACAAGACTTAAAAAGTCAAAAGCTCTGTTTGCTGCCCCTGCAGAGGGCGATGCTATTTACACCCCAGAGTATGAGAGTATCTGATGGAGGGAACAACATACTGAGGATTCTGCTGCTGCTGCTGCTGCCGTTTGAACTGTGAGAGAAAATGCATCTGGATGATTCATGGCGCCTGAGGAGAGATCATGGTGATTAAAATTAAAAAGGGTTCATCCTCTTGGAGTTTCAATGTGCTTCGTAAATTTCATCGAAAACATCGGTTTGTTTATGATTCGCGTGCAAAGCTGAAAATTTAGTCCCGAGGGCAGGACTGACGAAAGGTCCTGAAGAGTACAAATGCAAAGGGTTCACCTTCTAGGGAGCATCAATGTGTGTGTTGCTATGCAAAAATGTTTTCTTTTATAACAATGGCTCTACTCAGATGCAAAATAGAATAGTATATATAGAAAAAGAATCATGTTTTCTACCAAATGTGCCACATCTGGCCTCTCATAAAGGAAATGTTGCAGCGACAGCCTGCGTCTGCGAGCATCGTCTTCTACTATCAGACTGTTGGTGTATTTTCTTGGAAATGATATGAGTCATTTTTATTCTTTTTGCCAGTAAAGAGTGAGAAAGTCTAAATAGCACATAATACACACACTCAAGCCAACCGTCGGCAGATGACAGTTGCAGGAACAAGCCACACTTGGCGAGCATATTGAAAAATGACACTTAAGTGAAATATTTCCTTAATCCTTAAGAACGATGACTCATTCTGTGATTCAGAATGGCAGAAATTCAAATGGAATTTGTTGAATGAAAGAAGAAGAGGAAGAGGAAAAAAAAGAAACACTAATATGTGAGATGTTGAAAGCGCAGTTTCTTTATTAACAGGCCAATCAGGCAGACTGTGGTAGAATTGTGGAATTCAATAATTCAGAGAGAAATTACTCTTCAGAGGGGAAATGTGAATAATTCAGGGTATTATGACTTTAAAGAACTATCAGCTGCATACAGAATGGAGTGGAATTATGATTAATTCAACATCTGGATTAATGGCGCTTCACTCCCAGCGTCGGTTTACATTGGCGAGCCGGGCCGTCCGCTCACCCTTCTCCCGCTTTAAGAAAGGGATTATTTTCAGCTGCAGCCCTGTGCTGCATTTCGGGCTCGGTGCCAGGTCACTTGCTGTACTTGTGTGCCAGCACAAGAAGAAAACAATCTAGTGAGCTCCAGGTCCAGGAGTTTGACTTTTGTGGGTGACGGCGCAGCGCAGCGAGAGCAGTCTGCTGTTTAGCAGTCGAGATAATTGAAGGAGACGCGTCTAGTGTGCTGCCCATAATCACTTGAAAATGTGGAAGGGGATAGTCATCACAGCCAGCTCAGCAAGAGACCGGCTGTTGCCGACTCGGCTGTAACATGAGGGTAAATATGAAGAATCACTGGAGCGGTTATGTGACGAAAATGTACACAGGAAGAGGAAATAAATCAAGAGGTTTGCAGAGATGAAATTGTGGCCAGAAGGTCAAAGATTCCAATCAGCCCAACGGAGAAAAAGTCAAGCAACCGTCTCTCATCATCTGCTGTCTGCTCCCTCTGACTGACTCGAGTACCCTTGAGCAAGGCGTTCAAACAATCATTAGTACTGCTGGATCACTGCACTCTGTTTGTAGGTTAGCAGATACACATCGCACAGAGTTACATATGGAATTACTATCTCTGTCTTTTAATGTCCTTACAGTGTCAACATGATGTTCCTGTGTGTTGGACATAGAGCCCCAGCGGTTGACTTTGCAATGAAGTTGTGAAAAAAGTTCATTTTTGTTGTTGTTGTTGCTTTAAATCATTGGCAGCATATTTTTTTGGCATTTAAACTGGGCAGGTGCTTCCAAAATTCCTGCTTATCTTTCATCATACTCACTGTTTCAGCATATAAAAGCGAATTTGCTTAGAAAAGGAAGCATCACCTTGAAAATCTTAACATTGTGACCAAATACTGATGGAAGTACGGAGCTAATGTGCCACTTTAAAACCTGAAATCAAATGGCGTTTGGAAGAATCATCTTATTCTTACCAAACAGTTCTCTTAGGTGATTAAAAAGTACTTTGTGTTTTTATGACAGTCACAAAACTCTGTTTTTTTTTTCGATTGGAAGTGATTTTCGTTTTTGGATTTTGTTCTCTTCAATGCTCTTGGACGGAAATAAGCTCCGGCCTCGGTTTAACTTCAACAGAGCAAACCAAATAAGCTTAAAAATACAGCTCCAAATTGAAATTGAAAAAAAAACAAAAAAAAGAAAAACAAGGCTGAAGCTCAGTTTACCAGCAGTGACATGAGGTCATTTCTGGCTTCAGCGTCTCTCCTGCCTGTACATCACATTTGGGCTTAAAGTAGACAGAAATTACTAAGCAGAGCCAGTTAACTTTCACCAGCAGGAGACCACTGAGATGAACGACAGGCGCCACCGAAAATACACATAAATAAATTATATTACCAGAATTAAAAATGCTTAAGAGGCTAAATGAGCACATTAAATTGTACTAAGCATAGTTTTTGTCATGAGTGGACTTCCAATCAAAACAATGAATAAAGAAGCTGTTCTTTGATGAACTACAGTAGTGTGGGATTGTGGGAATTGATTTAGACATTAAACATTTGGGATAATTTAAGGATAATTTTAGACATTTTAAGGTGTAAATGTTAAAGGTTGTGCATTTAAAAGTCAGATAAAAGCTTAATCACTTAAATGACAGACTTGTTAAAGTTGTTTCGTCTCTCGGCTTTGTCTTGCGGTTCGTCCGTGAGCTGTTGATTCTGTTGTTGTTCAGTCTTCAGATTAGCAAAGCGAACTAGCACATTGTCAGAATGTGGGACGAGAACACGCCGCTGATAGCTTTGGGCTCTTTCACTCGCTCAGGGCTTCCACACTGATCAGAGCTGAACATAATACAAATCGCATGATTCAAGGGCGAACAGTTGAGCTGTGGGGCTGCTGCCGGGCAGCATGACAAACCGTGTTGTAGCATTTACATACTTGACATTTCATCTGTTATTTTTTGTGTAAATAAAGGTCTGAGAACCGATTGAGAAAGAAACAGTGGATGTGATAATCGGAGTGTTGATTCCAGATCTTCGTCTTTATTATCCGGCGTGTTTGGCGGTGCTCCATGTATTGACGTGTCGAGGCTGGAGCGAGAGTAAGAGTTGCATTTGTGTACAAAAAAAAAAAATTCAATTGTCAGATTTCTGTTTACTCTCTTGAAAAAATCAATTGCCCTCCTCTATTCGCTGGCAGACAGCGAGTTCGTCACGTCCAGAGCTCAACCAGTGATAAAGCACTTTCCCACTTTTTCAAATGGATCGCCTGTTTGTTTCCAAGGTCACTGCACTAACAGCCATCCATGACTCTGTGTGTGTGTGTGTGTGTGTGTTTGTAAGCACAAGGGCAGAGTTGAGATCTGCGCGCTGCACATGTTGCTGCCTATATGCATGAAAACTCTGAGGCGATTCTGGCACAAAATTGAATGATTCACAAAGAGTGTTTATGAATCATTGCATATGAATCATTTCTGTTTGTGAGGGTATGAATTAAATATGGGAGCGAGTGAATGTGAAGTGTTCTTATTAGACTCTGTACTATAAAATAAGATAATGTTACAGCCGATAAATGCTTCGTTTCCTTGTTTTTTTTGTGATCAATTAAAAAATATATCTGAGTCATTAATTAAATTGATCATAATTAGCAATAAAAACATTACAACATAACTAAAAGCTCTTATATCATTAAATTATAGATGATCTTACATTTATTTACCAGAATATGATTTAATGACGTTCAGTTGCTATTAAACAATATGTCTTACGTCTTTTGTTCGGATATATTTTCACTCTTTGCAAAATGTTCCAAACAGTGACACAGATTTCACTCCACAATGAGGCTTTTTTTCCCTCCTTCCCATTCTCATGTAGGTCAATTTCAGCTAACTGACCACTGTGCACCGACTGGCTCCTCTTGTTCCATTTCCTCACTGTGTGGTTTTCCAGCTGACAGATTCAGTGTGACACTTTGGTCCGAAACAGATTGCTAAGGGCCAGAACTGTGCTCGGCTTCATTTGTGTGACCGCCACTAAATATGCAGCAGGAAAAGGACACAGACACACGAACGAACAAACTCTGTTTTTAATGTTGTGGGGTTTTTTTGAGACCAGTTGATCCTCTATTTTTAATATGTTACAACCAGTTTTGACCAGTTTGGTTTGAATTTCCCGTCATTATCTTTTCAACAGAGAAATGTTTCATAGGTCTCAATTTTCAAACAGTGCAGTACGATTTTCATGCCGGAAAACATCTGAACCAAACAGTTTTTTCCTGCATCAGCAAATATAAACAATTTAGAGCAGAAAACTTCAGAATAGGTCTGTGTAATTGAATCAAGGCTTTGGCTGTGTGTTGTCTGAATAAACAGCCTCGTAGCAAATACAGAAAATCTGACAGAGACTGATAAAAAAACTTAGGTTAAGATACAGAAGTAATTATTACGTATTGAAAAGCAAGGCAGTATATTTCACATACACTGATAGTTTACAGTTTTGTCTTGGCCCAATAACATTCAGATCAGCAGCAGTATTTTTGACGTACTGTGGCTGTAAAACTCTCTGAAGGCTTTGCTCTCTGAACACCCTGAGAAAATTCCTCTTACAGTTAGGAGTGTTGCAGTATACCGGCACTGGCCATAGCTGTGATATTCAAAATTAAAATATTGATACTATATTTAAAAAATACACATATGATTGAATTGTGTACTGTTTTGTGCCTCACCCTCTTCCTGGATTGACTCTGTTCCTCACCATTGGGTGGATGATGGATGTTTTGAAAGATCTGGCTCAACGGCAGCCTGTGTACATTAAATAGAAGTGGACCAAGTATTGGTCCCTGTGGTACTCCATGGGTCATACAGACCATCTAAGAAGTAAAAATCGCTCATTCAGGTCTAATCCAGGATGACTTGTCCAACAGAAATGCGACCAACTGTGTCCAAAGCAGCAGTGAGATCCAAGAATAGTAGCACACATCATTTGTGTCAGTTTCCGAAGATGTCGGAGATCAGAAGTACTATTTTTCACTCACATTATGTCCTACAGGGATATTATACATGAATTATGAGTGTATTTATGCACATTCATGTGTTATCTATGTTTTATATATCAAACCTTGATTGTCTGAGAGCCAAATTTTATGTTTCAGAGTTTGAATTTTCAGTTAATGTCCGACAATAGTCCTCTGAATGC
>JAQNCA010000006.1:22541788-22555427 GCA_029783725.1 Acanthurus tractus | reverse complement strand
CACCTCAGGCGCTTTAAAGTGTATGGAGGGGGGGGGACAAAAAAAGCCTTATGGCCCGGACTCCCCCCATCATGACAAAGGTTTGTATTGATTTCCTGATTGGCCAGCAATGTGGTGGCTTTTACAAATGGAGGCTCTGGACGCTGCGTTCTCCCTTTTTGCATGATCATAAAAAACATCACGAGAGCTTCTGGGTTCCTCTGGCGAGATATCAGTGAAGGCAGCAGCCTGCAGTATGAGAGGCTCGTCCTTCACGTCATCGCTGGAGTCTGGATCAGACACCGGCCGAGGTCAGATCCCAGAGAGGGCGAGCACAGGGACCACTAAAAGGAGAAAACACCTCCTGAGAAGAACAGTGACCACATTAATCTCCCTAACCCTGAAGCTCCAAAGCCACCACGAGGCATCAGGAGTGGACCGAATGATTCCTCTGGAATCGATCAAGCCTCCCTCACTGCTGCTGCTGGAATGTCCAGGGTTAGAAATCACACAGTTATTGCCCTCAGTGGTTTACTATTGGCCAATTCTTCTGCTGAATCAGCAGAGTATCATACCCAGAACGGCGCAGACTTGGAGGTGCATGTGAAAAGATCTTTATTTTTTTACCGTGTGGATGCATTTTGTTGTCTGTATTCACATTAAAACCAGCACACTTAAGCTCTAATGTATTCCCACACTGCAAATAACAATAAAACGAACCTGAAGGTTGCATTTTTATGGTGCTAGTTTGTGTCTAAACAAGACTTTAAGATACTTTTTTTTGTTGCTACCGCTCCAAAAATCCACAGAATTCCACTTAAAGTCTCCCATTTTTTTGCACTTGCATTAATGACTTCTCTTCTCTGACGTCCTCTTACAAATTCACAACTTGCACACTGTAGCACTTTTAATTGTTTTCATGTCATGTTCCAGATAATAAATAAATGTCAAGTGCTGTTTTGATTGGAACAGGTCATTAAGTTGATTGGATAACAGAGAAAAAATTACTTCGTTTTTTTTTGGTTTTTTTTTGTTCCCCAGCATGCTTTCAGGAGATATTAGCTGCAGGGTGTCATTAAACAGATGTCACGGTCTGAAACAATAAGCAGACATGGCTACTGCAGCGCGAACCAGTCAGGCGTCTTTCAGCCTTTCAATCCATCGAGTTTCCTTTAAAAAACAACACTGATGACTTCCAGATTCTCTTTATTAGTGTATATATTGTTTGGACTTGTATTGACATAAGCCTTTAATGAACATCTGGACTTAATTAACCGATCCATCCTCACAGCGAAGCAGGCTCATGGTCTTTGTAGCTTTTTAAGCTTTTCCAAAGTTTTGTAAGTTACTGACTAAATGACAGAATGACTTATGCTGCCTTGACTGACTGACAGAATGACTTACGCTGCCTTTAACAGCTTTAAAAAATGCTGTTTTTTAGCAAATTTATGGATATTACCCTTTAAAAAAGCAGCTAAAGCCTTTTTAGCATCACTGTGACACAGCACAACATCTGCTTGATTCTGATGCCACCCTCTCTCTAGAACTGGACGCAGAGGCTAGCATAGATGCTATCGACCATAGAAGAGAGAGTGGAGATGAAAGCAAACATATTGCTGCAAGTGACTGTGTGACACCCAGTGGACAGCTGTTGCCACGCCCTCAGTTATGCATAACTTGAAGTCTTAATATAACTCAAACTCGTGTGCAGTATAACCGGGGTCTTAATCACTTTTCAAACCCCAGAGCCAAACAGCCGTTCGAGGAGCTGTGACGACGGCGATGCCACATTAAGCCCCGTTTCCATAAATAAACCTCCCATTCCTCCGCGCATCTTCGAGTCATTTCTTCGAGTCGATCATCAGCAGATTCTCAGCATGGTCGCTGATTGGTGTCATGGTAGCAAGCAGTGAGTGCAGACCATTAAGGGAATTAGGGAGCGCCGCTGTTAGCGAACACTGTGTCGTCTACGGCTGAGCCTCCAAAGAGATAAGTGGCTGTCGTCGCCAGCTGACACCTGACCAGTTCACTCAAACTTAGCCAAACTGCACCGTCCAATTAAAAGCATCTATGCCTCTGCTTTAAATTCATCTTCATCACGCCTCTCTTCCTCCTTGCTGTTCTTTTCTCGTCATTAATATCCTGTCTCATCCTTTGCAGCTTTCCAAGCTTCCAGTCCTCGTTTCCCCTCTTCCTTTTGCTCTTTCCTTCTTCGCTTTCTTCCTTTAACTTAGCTGTTCTTTCCAACTCTCCCTTGGAATGTTCACACCCAGTTTCCGAAGCTTAACACCCGAGACTGAAATTAAGACCGAAATCATATCATATCGCCTGTTAATTCTGGTTCATTTCGTGTTCACATTGACTTACAAACCAAGCGGAAAGCGGGGAGACAGTGGTCACTATGCAGAGGCTAGCACACTCAGCCAATCAAGGTCATTTTGGGAATAGATGAGCGCAGATACAGTGCAGCTGCTGCAGTGCATTAACGGGAGCCACTTTTCATTTCTTTGACAAAACCATTGACCTGTTCCAAAGGCAGATGGAGGCGAAATGACAGCAGTAAATTACAGTGGGGATGCTTTTAATTTGCAAGTCTGTTCTCCCTTGGAAACAGCTCTATTTATTCAGATAGTATGGATTTTTTTTTCTGCTGGTGCTGGGCAAAGGATTCTGGATTTTGTCATATAAAAAAAAGATGATGTGTGAAGAAAGAGAATTGAACAACTTTTGAACAGTTCAGTTTTTGTAATCTTGTGGCCTGATGGCAACAAACTGAAAGCTTACAGCTTTTGTGCTTCTATTTCATGGATAAATGTGCTTTTACCTGCTTTTCTCTAAACCTGATGAGCCAGATGGTTTTTTTTTGCATAGAACCATCTGAGAAGTCGTCCTTTGGAAACGGTTTGGAAAAGGGCAGACGCTTGGCAGGTTATTGGATGAACCATCTGTCTATAACTGTAAATCACTGGCTAGCTTCAACCGTAGAACACAGGAAGAGGAGAGAGAGAAAACATCTTTTCCACCGAGACGAGCCTTTAATGTCATTCTTTGCTGTTTTTTCAGGTGAAAATTATTGCTCTTCTTTGATGTGAATACTTATTTCCCTGAAAGCAAACCAAAGCATCATACCAGCGAGTAGTTTCAATCAAATGATTCTGATTGGTCACGATTGATCACACACAACTTGAAACCTGGTGAGATGGATTCTTGCATGATCTTATGACCTTGCTAGGGGAGCTTTTCCTTTGAGCCCCTTAAAAGTAATGTTTTGCAAACTGAATGTGCGATCAAATTTGCTTCTAATTTAAAGATGATTTACCTGCTCAAAATTCAAGAACATGAGAAAAAAAACATCATAAGCTCACTAAAGAAAAAGTCACAAAGCCAGTGTTTGCCTGGGTTCAGTCACAGAATGGACCAAACTTTCTGGAAAGATAAACGAATGAACCTTTCTGCAGAAAAACACAGAATCCCTTTGGTTCCTGCAAAAGAAAAGGGTCTTATCATGTGTCGCGCCACTGATGCAATCTGACACTGAAATTCAGGAACAGTGTTTATTATCAACAAAGTGGCGCGCTGTGTGCCGGCCAGCGAACAGCGATCGAGTCTGCTGGTGTCAGACATGGTTTTGTCACATTGTGACGAGAATACAAATGTTCGGAACGTTGAACTCGTGGACTCGCTTGTAGCCGTCAAAGTTTAGAGTTCCTCCTTTTCTTTCCATTCCCGTCCTGTTCTGCAGGCACATCAACGGAGGGAGGACGTGTTGCTCATTTTAATTATATGTTGGAAGCTTTAGGTATTTTTTAAAAACTTTTTTTAGGCTTCTACACCTTTTAATGTCCCCACCTTCTCTGCAGATCAAAGTGGGTCGTTTTGCTCACAAGCTAAAACGCGTGAGGGGAAAAATATCCAAATTTTAGAAACGTACTCATTTATTTTTTTTTTTGTTTCTGGCTCAGATTTAGATGAGATCGGTACCACTTTAATATTTAATGTGAACACAGGCCAATCGGGCTTTAAACTAAACTTAAAAAGGGGAGAGAGACGTGTAGTCTGGCTCTTTTAATAGAACAATGAAAGCTGAAAGACAGTCTTTGAACTAAGTAAATGTATTTTTCATTTCATATTGACCTTTTTGAAATTGCGCGAGAAGCTGTGAGTTTGTATCAGCAGCATATTTACGCCTTGTCTGAAGCTTAGAGTGGAAAAAATGAACACAGCACGACTTAAAGGGAAAGTGAAGAACATCTGATGAGCTAAAAGTGCATTTACATTTATCTGCAGTCTCACCTGAAACAGATCACTGTGTCGGCACCATCTTTAGCAGAATCTAGACTTATTTTTGGAGATATGATGCGACTTAAAGACCAGGTGAAGGTCTGACACGAGAGACACGGAGTCAAGTGGCCCTTTGAGTGACGTGCTTCAGTTTACTGTCTCCACCTGCCGCCATGTTAAGCTGTTTCCCCCCCTGAAGCCCTGCTCATTGCATCCTCTTCATAGGATTACTAGAGATGCAGGTGTTTCCATAGCAACTGCAGCGCAGGCAGTGGCAATTGGGCGATGGTGTGGGGCCTGGTGGCTGTAATGTGTGTGTGAGTGCGTGTGTGTGAGATAGAGTACATATGTGGGTGTTTGAGAGTATTTGTGAAAGAAAGACGTGAAAAACGAGGAAAGACAAAACAAAACAAAACAAAAACTGAGTGTGTGTGTTCATCTTAACGATAAAAACAGGTAAATGAGCTGCAGCTCACAAAAAAAACAAAACAGATGCACAGGAATTAGTCTGTACCAGTGTGAAGGAAAACTAGTTTGGTGTGTGTGTGTCAGCGGTGGGCACCGTTGCACTCAGTCGAACATCGTAGGCAAAGCTTGTCTCCGTCGTTCCTCCCCGTTGTTTCTCTCTGCCATGTGGTCGGCGATGACATTACTACATGCCAGGATTATCCTGAAGAACATGTGGTGTTACCACATCACCTCAACAAACAGGCAGTGTGTCTAGAAAGAGGTGTTCTCTCTGAGACAATCCCCGCTCTGAAAAACGCTGTCAAAGCACAGAGGGAATTAGCAGAAGGTGACATCATCATTATGGATAGCAGCTTTATATTGTAATGGTAAACACAATCCTGCTTATAATGAAGTCGGAGGCTTTATTTTCTGTCCTCCTGTAATGTCTCTGTGTTGATTTTACTTTATTTTTTCTTCATTCCTCGCAACAACAAGCTGCAGAAGCAGAACGAATATGGATGCTTCCGGATCGAACAGTAAATGGCCTAATGAGCATGCATGAGCTGACTCATGTGGCCTTTTCACAAACCTGATCTCAACCCAGTTCAACACCTGCAGAAGAGTTTATAACGATGTGTGAGACGATGCTTCGCTCCAATCTCACTGCAACACAAATAAGGCAAATTTTAAGTTTTCTTTACAATCTCTTCATTCGAGTTTCCGGTTGAGGTATCTCTGCAAGGGACAGACCAGCATCTCAGATCCTTGGTGCTGCTGTTCCTTTCATTTTATCTCATATGAGTCACATTGCAAGGCACTTAGATTTAACCTTTTACATCCTTTAAGTAGGAGGACTTTTTTTTTAAAGCATGTGAACTCCATCCCTCTGCAGCCTTGCAACGGATAAAAGACAATAAAAAGGATGTCGAGCTGCCGGTGAATGAACTCTGTGACCCCGAGCCGACTCGCACGTCAGCTGGATGACACGTCACTTTTTTTTTTTCTTCTTCTGCTGCTGTGTCATTGTTCAGAGAGCAGCGCAGGACGTGCCGCGACACGCTCGAGTGATGTTCAATTAAAAGTCATAAACGCACTCGCAGCGGTTGTCAGAGTTCCTGAAAGAAGAAATAAAAGCTGACATCATAAAACCAGCGGTGATGGAAACGGACGGCAGTGTGACACCGGACTGTGTGTGAGGAGAGTCGGGTGTTTTGGTTGTTCTGACGCCGTCTGCTGTCGTAGAAGTTTGGCGAACCACTTTTTTTTTTTAATCTGAAGGTGATACAACCTGCTCGGCTGCCGTTCGCTGTGACTGACTCCTCACCTGACAGCGCTGTCAGCCGTCCGACAGGTGAGACGCTCTTTGATCCGCTGAGATTTCAGACAACACACACACAGTTTCATGTTCTCTCTGAAAGTGTGGAAATTTAAAGTTTTTCTCATCACTGATTACAAAAAAACATTACAATCAGACTCTTCAAACTGCTGAAGTTTAGTGGAGCTAAACTTAAAAATAGTCAATTCTTTGTATTGAACAACAAATTCAACTCAACTGACGAAATTCAGAGTTGAACAGAGTTTTAGATGGATGGATGAAATAAAAGAGAAATCCAGTGACTTTAAAACTTTATCTTTTGCCTCCATAATTAGATGCTGGAACCCCGTCACTATATCGCTTTTACTGCCAAATGTCAACACAGTTTCTTCTATTTTTCCCTCATTTAATGTCATCATGCATCAAAATGACTAAGATCATCCTGTGCGCCATCTGTTTAAAATAACCCACAAAGAATCCCAGAATAGACGCAGCTGCCAAAAATGAGCACGCGAACACAATGGATGCCGTTGGTGTGACATATAGCAGCGGATTCCAAGACTAAGATTATTTTTAAGGGTGGGGGGGGGATGTTTTTACCTTTATTGGACAGTGTGAACGCTGAGAGGAAGGCAGGAAATATGGAGTGAGAGGGAGGGAAGGATGGAGGGAGGGAGGGAGGGAGGGAGGGGATGTGACATGCGATAAATTGAACTGGCGATGTTGCTGTTATGCGGCGTGTTTGGGAACCGTTCAGTTACCAAGGTGCTCCAGCATCGTCTAAAAACAAATTACAACACTCTGCAAAACACTTTTTTTTTTTTTATTATTTTCATTATATTTTGTATTCATTCCCTCAGGCTACACTCTGTAAAAAAAAAGAAAAAACACAGCGTGTTTCTGTGAAATGTCTTTTGAAACAGATATGAGTGAGGCGCGTTGCCTCCCATCAGCAAGATGAATGAGGTGGATTCTTCTTGACATGAGATGATATCTGCTCTCCACCACTGGATTTAGAGCAGAGACGCTTTCAAAGGAGGCAGAGAGATTAAATGGCCCACCAGCAGATAGGAAGGCTTGATAAGTAAAAGCTCTAGTTTTATTGGGAGTAATGCATTTTTTAAGGCTTTCTGCTAGATGCATGCTTGGACGGGAACCGACAGAAATCACACTGCGTTTACAAGCGTGCGCATCAGCTTGCAAGGCACGCATCCGAAAACCGTGTTATCATATTGTTGGCATGTGGGAGTTTTAATTAATTGCATAGAATGAAGCAACAAGGGCACAATCCCTGTAGCTTTGCATGTTTTCTCAACTACTACCGGCCAGATTATCATGTTATATTTGTGGATAGTCTGAATTGAATCCATTTCAGTCCAAATCTGGGCACTTCATACCCCTGAAAAACAAATTTGGTCCTTGAAAGTCACGTCTAGCTGCTCATTCTGTGGTGCCTTTTCTGCATGAAGCTTCCATCTTGTTTTGCCTTTGCAACTGTTCAGCAGCATCTGAACATCTGAAGGCTGGGAAAATAAACGAGCAGCTAGATATTGTCAATATGATGCTGAAGAAGCATCTAGTGGAAGTTCTCTTTTCTTCACAACATGCAATAAACACCTTTCAAAGTAGGCTTTGCATTAGCCAGAGCACACAGTGCAGAAGAAGCAGCTCAGCATGCTGCTTTCACGCTCATGACATCAAAGTGCTGCAGATGGGTAAAAGCACGCTGTGCAGACCGGAGAGCAAAACACTGCGGTTGCCAGCATGGCTGTTTTTGTAACAGATCCAGAGGAAGACAACATGATTTTAATTTGCAATATATGTTTTTAAAAAGGTCCGGACAACCGGGGGAGGAGAAGAAGTGATGCCGGAGAGAGCAACATTATAGCTCCTATTCGAGTGCTCTCCAGTTTCTCTAGTTTTATTATGAGAAAAATCTTTTTGTGTTATAATTAGTAAATTTTTGACTTTGTCTTTGATTTAATTCTGGTGGCCAAAAAGGGTTTTGAAAGAAGAAAAAAAAAAGGTTTTCCTGCAGCAGGCTTTGTATTGAGGTACCCTTGGGTCTTGTTTAAATTACATCAGAAAATAGCTTCACTCTTAATGGCTCCACCGAAGCACTTCCGAGCAGAGGTAGGAATATGAAGGCAGTATTAAAGAAATCATTAGGGTAAAAAAGAAAAAAGAAAAAGGAAAAAAAGGTTGATGAATAAAGAGAAATCATTTCATGCCAGATAGTCCGTCTCTGTTTCTGTGATGCTGATGCTTTCCGAAAACCATCGTGCTTCATTTGCGTCTGGTCAGCTTGAATTTTAAGGGAAAAAAAAAAAGAGAAAAAACAGAAAGCTGCGATCGCTTTAACATGCAACGCTCGTGGAATGTGTTTTTTTTTTCTGTTGGCATTCTGGGTAAGTTTGAGCAATAAATCAGAGCGAAGAGGCCAGTGTAAAAAGGCAGCGGGGTTAACTGGCTTGCTTGCAACATAAAAGGCAGAGTCTGAAGGCCAGGGCTGCTTAGTGAGGAGACCCATTTGGCATCTATTTATCAGGTATCCACAGAGCAGCTTTTTAGTGATTTGAGTGGGCGTAAAGTGGACCAAAAGGAAAAAATTCCACCCACCCTCACATCCACCACTGGATATTGGCCTGTGATGTTCTGTGCCCTCCAGGAGCCATTTTCTGATGAAGAGTTGCCTTGTACTTTCATGTACATAAGACGTTTCCCGCAGTGAGCCTCATCTACATCAATCTCGGTAGTAGGTTTCAAAGCGTGTCTTTTTTTGCACCTAGGTGAAGAAAGTGACACCTTTAGAGAAGTGAGGAGGATAATCATGGCAGCAGTGAGAGGTTTGCAGTCAGGAGAGAGCAAACCTGGCAACCCGTATGGGACTCGGTGGCTTATGCTCGTCTCAGAAGTCACACTGGAGGTTCCTCTGCAGCAGATGATCTGTAGGTGGTGTGAGGAGATGCAGCAATTAGCCTCATTCAAAAATATTTGTTTACTATTTTTCTGTCTTCTTTAGACTTAATTCGATGATTTTTTTTACCACAAGCTCGTTACATGTGATCACAAAATTAACATCTTGCAAATGTCGCATGAAACATCGTCCAGACTAGAATCAGTGACGAGGAAATGACTCAAAGTTACTCAACATTATACTCGCTGACGAAAGCAGCAGCATCGCTCATCATTACTAATGAGTGATGCTGTAGTTTGGGTGGGGCGACCTTTTGTAAAGTCTGCAGAAAACAGCTTAACAGACAGTTGACATGATGTTTGAAAGCTGTCTTTTAAAAAAAATGACGCCGACCTGCTGCTGATGAGTTTGTCACATGGTGACGCATTGAAACGCGGCCGTTTTCAGCACTCAGCCCACGTGCGCTGCAGCTGGTCGATTGTGCGAGATGGCCGAACAAAAACCAGGTTTGGGCGACGGAAAACGCGCTCGTAATCGAGAATGCATCATGTTTTCACGCTGCCATTTTCGGGGGCTGTAGCATCAGTATTCGGCTCCCGTCAGAAGGATCTCGCCTGCAGTATTGACTCATTAAAAGCATCTGTGTGAATATTCCCAACATCTCAGACATGCTGTGGTAGATTGTTTTAATTATAGAAAGACTCGTCGGCACATTGAACAAACCTACACTGGTAGTCTCTGCTCACCAGGGCAGAGGTTGTGTAACGATGTGTCATGTCCTAACTGGAGTTAAGTGAATTTTCTTGTTCACTTCTTGCTTTCGCGCCGCCTGTGTGATTTGTCCGGATAACAAGCTTATGAAACAATCAAGCAAAACATATGGTACAAAACAACAGTCCTCAGAAGACCCGCTAATTGGAAGGTGTAGGTAGATTGTCAGAATATATAAAAGACATATCTCCTAATTATTGTCCACCAGGGCTGCATCATTCGCAGGGAAGAAATCACTTCCTGTTGCTTTATGTAAGAGGGGATGATGGATATTTTCTCACTGCACATATTGCATGTGGATGGCTTCAAACAGAGCTGAGGAGTGAAAAGATCTCCTTTCCAGCACTCTGTATGAGGCGTCTTCTCACTGGTGCTGTATAAATGGATGAAGTGCAGAGATTCAGATGGTTTTTTTTTTGCAAACATTTTCCTCTCGGATTTTCCTCTTAAACAGCATCTCCCATCGATTCTACGTCACACTCGATAGAACATTGAGTTTTTCCATGTGTTTCCATGCTCGGAAGAAAACTCCTGCAGAGCTTCATTTATCCGTTCACAAGAGGAATTGTCAAGCTCTTTTTGTAAGATGACAAGACCTTCAAATGGCTTCGAGATGGTGGATGAAACTGTGCCTGTGTTGTTTTATACACAGTTTGTTTTTTTTAGAGGAATATGAATGTCTAAAAATATGAATGTTTTCTTTCCTGAAAGATACACTCAAGTACAAGTGTTCCAAGGAGACAAGGATGGTGCTTCAGAAAATATAACCTTAATACAGTCTCCACTTAGAGACAGGCTGTATTGTACAGGAGGCAATTTAGCTTGGACACACACACACACACACACACTCGGTGGTTGCTGTTTAAAGATAGAAAATGACACAGTGCAGACGTACATGCACAAACTGCCACCAAACAGCAATTTGCACACTTGTTGTTGTATATTACACCTGTAAGTCATCATGGAGGTGCACATAATACGGCCATGTTTCTTTTTTAGTTCCAGATGCAGATCAATATTATACATGAGCTGTTAAGGATGCACCATATTGAATTTTTTTTTTTTTAAATCTCAGAAATAATCAATACCATTCATGGTCATTTCTGAGCCTGATCATTTTCAGCTCATTACTGTGCTGCCACCCACACAGAAAGAGGCAGCTCACTCACTGCACAATGCAACACTGGAGCCATTGTGCTTTGTGAGAACAAATTGGTGTGTTCAGGGAACGCAGCATCGTGGTTGAACACAGGTCACGAAAAAGACAACAGTTAAACCGCAGTGTTTAAATCTTTGTATTTTGCAGGTGAAACTGAAACAAAACTCACCTGTAACGTCGGTAACTTTCCTCCAGTGCTCAGAAAACCTGCACACACAGATGTGTGAGTCAGATTTGAAGCAGGAAGTCAGTTGATGCACAGTGATGCATGTTTACATTAGGTTTATAGTTTTATTATTCGCCTCTATTTTCTCTTCCAAATTAAATTTTTCTATCTCGGGCTTTTTGTTTACGACCAGATCCGCTGACTGTTTGCGTTTCTTGCCCCCCCCCGTCCGACTCTGTTGTAACAGCGTTTACTATGTGCCTTACCCAATCAACTTGGAATGGGACGTACTTGTCTTTTGCAATACCGCCTTAACCGCACATTCAGAATGGAATTCATTTCCTGGTCATTTGAGCTGACTTGGATAAAAAAAAAATAAAAGAATAAAAGATCTCAATCTGTCGAGCTCTGCACTGTTGATTCAGTCCAGAATAACTCTTGTGTTTCTAGTGTTTGTGTTCCTGCCCCCCCCCCGTCGCATTACAGAGTCAAACCACTCCATTTTTGAATCTAATAGAAATGCACCAGGCGTTTCACTCACCACATATTAGCACCGACCCTTCATTTTGCCTTTATGAGAATTTATGACCCCCTAAATGGATTAACTTCACCGTCGGAAACGCCACGAGTCAGAAGCCGCCGCCGTTTCTGCTTTCTGTATCCGTCCTCATAATGTTTCTTCTTCTTCTTCAAGCTACCGCGAGCCCGAACAGCTTAAAGCAAATGAACATGAGCCACGCTCTCTGTTTTTTAAAAAAAAATGATTTATTTATTTATTCATTATCAAAGCGGAAACTTTTGGCCCGGGCACCGAGGTTTTTCGGGGACAGGACCGACCAAAAAAAAAAAAAACAAAAACCGGGCACAAAAGAGCGGCAAAAAAATAACAAACCCAAACTGCTTCTTAAGTCTATCAAAGTGTGTTTTGATGGGTTTTAAGTTGCTTCTCATCCTCGTCTCTTTGAAATGTAAACCCCTCCGCCCCCCCCATCAGAAGTGGGTGTTATGTGGCAGGGCATGTTCATGTCTGGAGGGAGGAACCGTTTCCTTTTTTTTTCTTTTTTTGTGAGAGCGCAAACATTCATTTCCCTTTTGTTTCCTACGCATACATGTATAATTGGTGTGGTGGGTTGCCATAGAAACCACTATAACTCAGATTAATTCCTGACAGCGTCGCAGTCAAAATAAATGGCTTTGGGAATTGGGGCGCACTCCACATAAGCAGAGAGTTGGGGTAAATTTAGCCGCCCTCGGAGGAGAAAGAGGAGGAGGAGGAGGAGAAAGAGGAGAGGAAAGTGCTACACACTGGAGCTAAAATAGAGGGAAGCAATCTTGTTTCTTCAAAGGATGAAAAAGTGGTACTCAGTGAGTCGTGCGTTGGTCAGGGTGAGTGATACAGGCGGATTATACTCCATAAAGATGAGACTTCAGTTTCACTTCGGAGTGTGTCATTATCGGTAAAGTAGAGAGTGGACCTCGCTTTGCTCTCTGATAAACCGTGCATGAAAAAAAACGGTAGTTTAAGCAGAAATATTCCGTTTCAGTGCACAATCTCACCTATAAAACAAATATAAAACCACATGCATCTGTAAACCCCTTAGTGGAAAATTACTATATTACCTTTCCGGATTGCTTTTGCCACTCAAATGGACTTTATCAGACCTGCTCGACTGACTGGCTCATGCTTCATGTTCCACGAGGTCTGAGCTCGGAAAAACACACCTGACTCCCGAAACAAAATACAGCAGCTCTTAAAAATCCTTACATTAGCACCTTTAGACACTTTGGAAAACTTGATGTCGAACCTCCCGACCTCTGCTTGTAGTTTCATGGCTGTATTTTCATTTTATGTTTTTTAATTATGATTTATTTTTCACCTTATCTTTCCCTTTTTCAGAATGTTTTTTTAATAGCCTCTTATTTTTAGAATAATAATGTCATTTTCTCGTTAACAGCTCTTTGTTGTTTATTTTCCATTTCTTTTTGTGTCGCTGACCCCATGTGGTTGTAAATGAGGGTCCCCCTTCAGCCAGCTCTCGAGTACAGAAATGCACCGCATGAATTAAATATATGGCAGAAAATGTTTGTTTAGTTGGTTTCACAGGAGAGAAACTATCAAAATAAATGTCATCAGTGCATGTATGAAGCTGATGCCTAACTTTTGTTGTATATCAGAAGGTATTTTGGCCTAAAAGTCACAAGAATGACCAAGAATCATCTGCTGGGGATCAGGAACGTCGCACAGAATTCCAACACAATCCAGATCTTTCACTAAAAGACAGAGTTTATTCTCAAAGTTTATTCTTAACAGTCTCACCTAAAGTCCATGTAGTAGCTGCTCTGGAGCTTTCGATCATGTAACATGATCATCTTCAGCAGTTTAAGTTTAAACACAATCGTCACAAATCATCATTTTTTTCTAATCACTTCATGGAATTCTACAGTTTTTTTAGAAGCAGAGTTACTGTTAAAATTTGCCAAAAAAGGTCGTTCAAGATGGCTAAAAGGGTCATTTTGGAAGTCACTGACCTATTTAGTCATTTATGAAGACTTTTTTCACTTTGTTCCAGGGCACGTGAGTTAACTGCGACTCAAAATACT
>JAQNCA010000006.1:22517096-22535127 GCA_029783725.1 Acanthurus tractus | reverse complement strand
TCCTGTCATCGACGCGTTTGCTGCAACAGTCAGAACTTTTGCACTCCATTTGTCGCCATGCGTATTGTTCACTTGAAGCTGTCCACATGTTACAGAAGCATAGATTTTTATCATTCATCCTCCGTCTCCTTGTTATTATCCTCAGCAACAGGTGCGTTGGGTCCCCACTGCTGCAGCCTTTGATCAGAGAATGAAGCCTTTAGTAGTAAACACAGTAATTAACTCAGGTGAAGGAGTAACACATCACATCACGCATCTAAGTGATGGGACGCGTCTTTCTCTTCCATTCAAACGGAGGTCGCAGACGGTCGCTCGTCTTGTTTTCATCTTGTTTGTTTTTTTGTCCCTTCACCTGTTTTCTGTCGCTCACCTCAAAACCCGAAGCGCCGTTAGGAATTTTAATAAAACCAGCTCGTACATTTGAGATGAGCACATACTAAGTAATGCATGAGTTTTATCTTAATTACCAATAATGATATAAAAGAAGAGGCTGGATGCCTCGTCGGCCGTGTCGTAAAACATTAAACAGTCGTCTTAGTCTTTTGGAAAATGAACTCGCTCGCCTTCGCAGGATCATCTCAGAGAAATCACTTGCACATTATTTGAGTAATATGAGGTGTAATCTGTCGCACTGATGGTGATTTCATGTTCATTTTGGATAAATGTCCATAAATAATCACCCTCGAGTACCTGTTGATGGACTGACAGCAAAAACAATCCAGACAGTAAATAAAAAAATAGCTTTTGTTGCTCGTTCTCTTTAGATGTGCCGTGATCTAATTTGAGTGGCTCTTTTGTATCAGAGTATTGATGAATTTAGTTTCCGTCTGCTCGGAGCCTCCTGCGGGTTTTACACGTGTTAATATTCCTGCTCAGATGCTCATGAATAAGATCCATCACGACAACAATGGGCATAATACTGAATAAATTACTAGATTAGATTAGCGGATGAACTCAAACAGTTTCTGATCACTTTCATGAAGTAACACCGGGGTTTTCTAATTATGTTTGAGAACTCGGTGGAAACTGCTGCCATCATCAGAATGAAAAGGGCAAAAGGAAAAAAAAAAAAAAAAAAGAGAGAAGGAGGCGACTATATTCCCTCCTGCATTACAACCAGGCCTTAGGATATTGCGTTTTGAGCAAAGGCGAGAGCTATCAACTGTTTAATCGATGGCTCTCTGGCCTTTTGTTGACGATGACAAGTGTCAGATCAGGTGTCCTATTGAGGAAGATTTATACGGGAGAGAATCGGGACAGAGAGATCCAATTAGAATGGAATCTGTCAGGAACAAAGTCTCTTTAGATTGAAAATGGGGATTCAGAGTCCGTTTCTCTCCATATCTCAGACTTGCCGGTTTAAACTTGCACATCGCACATTATCTTCACCAAACATGGAGACAAACCGTATATTTTCCCAGTGTCCTCCCTTCCAGTCTGTTGAGAAAAAAAAAAAAAAAAAAAAAAAGCTGAGTCTGATGCCCTGCAGCTATCTGCTGAAGTTCAAAAACATCACTTTCTGCAACCAAACTGTGGGAGTTTTGCATTTTCCAATGTTCACGATCATGTTTTAAAAACCAGACAAATTTATTGGGTGACAGTGCGGGTGGAATGATTCAGGGCGGACTGAGAACCAGGGAAGAAGAAGAAAAAAAAAAAGGCGCCTAATGTGTTTTAAGCGCTGTCATAAATTAGTTAGCATATATTTCATGGCGAAATACATGTTCCACTCCTTTTACTGTGTCGTCAGTGCAGGCAGAGTTTATTTTTAAAAGCATTCTGGGAGAATCTCTTTCGGATAATAGTGCTGGAAATAAAGTGCCGTGGTCACACTGATTACACAAAAGTTAAGTAGAGCCGCATGGCTAATGAAGTTGACATGGCGCTAATGGTTTTGATACAGTTTCATTTAGTTCACTTGTCAATGGCGTAACAAGCTTAAGTTTATCACAGTGCTGCGTTCAGAAGGGCCGATCTGCTTCAGCGAAGGATGCAGCTTTCCAAACAGTGTTGTGTATGGTCATTATGGAAACTACACTGAAGCATAATGATCATGTGTTATTCTATGGGGATCTATGTGAAGTGGCACTTGACGATACACCATTGAAATCTCTATTTTACTGCTTTTTTTAAAATAGTATTTCAAAGGGCTGCTTCGTAAAATCTCTTCAACACCGAATTAACGGCTTAAAAGCGTCCCTCTTTATATCTTACACATGTTCTCTTCTGTTCTGCGGTTTTGGGGAAGCAATTCTGCTTCTATGAGATTTACTGCGTGTTTTTTGTCCGTCATTGTTCGCTTTCAAATGTGAGAAAAATGAATCTCGTCGATCACATTTGCATTTTCGCACACGTTGTTGTTGTTGGATTTAGCTTTTGGCTTCGGCAGATTCACACGTTGTGTTTGAGAAGAAATAAATGTAAAGATGATTGATGCCATTTATGGGTTTGCAAAAGAACGAGTCGCATTTGGTGTGACAGCTATTAGCTACTGTTTGTGTGCGTGTGTGTGTGTGTGTGTTGTAGTAAAGGAAGACCTTAATGATGCTGAGTTTAGAGAGTTTTAGATGTGGAAAGTTGTTCGAAGTAACTCTCCAGACAGTCCGTTAAGACCTGCATGTTTTTATGTAGCAGAAATAGAAAAAATGAGTTTTTTCTGTCTTAGCAATCTAAAAATGCCCTGACACTGTAAATTAAACAGGTTACATTTAAGATATTTGCCGTCTTTATGCAAAAAAAAGTTATTGAAGTTGTCGAACTTCCTGTCTGTGTTCTAACATTAGATGTACAGACAACAATCTAACCTCTTTATGTCAGAAAAAATAAGAAAAATAGCTAATGAGAAAAGGTGTGATGTTGTTTTTCTTAACAGATTGGTGGATATTTATTCTCTCGTTATGTTCAGAAACCTGCTTTCCTAATAAACGATGTCTGTCTGTGTAGCTTCCCCTCTTCACTGACACGTTGGCATTTGAATGCATCAGTCAGTCGGGTTTGTGGGTTTAAAACTTATAATTTCCCCCCAAAATCAAACTTGATTATTTCCACAGTATAAATGACTTCAACATGTGTTTCCTTTTTTTTTTTTTGGTTTTGTTTTCCAGTCATCTTCTTAATAGACTGCTTAATTTCCTGCTCGTTACTCAATCTGTATGCGAGAGCAGACGCTCTGCTGCCTCACACGGTGGTCTGCTGTTGTCTTTGATTGAGATTACAAATGCGCCGTGGGAGCTCGGATGAAGTTGAGAGCTGGATTAAGGTCCCTCTCTCTCGCAGCCAGAGGATATCCGAGTTGTGCAGCTGTGCGTAAGTGATAGACAGTGTCTCGGTGGCTGGAACAAGTCGTCTTTCAGAGGGAGGGGGGATCGGTATCATCGCTCTGCCCCGTTAATAGACAGCAAAGGGGGGGTTCAGGAAAGGTTACAAGAAAAGTTCTCCAGCCCAACTCTCAGATTTCCCTCTGGTGATGTGTGTTAGCGCTTAAATGCTAATTTCCTTTTGTTTGTGGAGGAGCTGTCAGAGGAAGCCTCCGTGGCGGCGAGCGGCGTGTGGACAAATGGAAAAGGCTCAAGAGGAATCAGTTAACAAGCCGTCCTCAATTATGTAAAGGAGTTTTGTTCTATCTCAAGCAGCCAGTGTGGAATCCCCATCAATTATAAATCCAGAACCGCATCCCGGTGGTTTACGGTTCCTGTTTCCTAATTTCCAACCCCTGGCTCCTCTATTATATCATCCAGCCGTATGTGAATGAGAGACGTCTTTGGTGTGGGTTCACGTCTGCGTGGGGCTGATACAGCGGCAGCCTGCAGAGGGGGAAGGAGGAGGAAGTAAGCGGCGTCTCTGGTCCTGTGAGGGACGGTGTGAGGAATGAGCACAGAACTGGCCAGAGGCTGTAAAGCGATTGCAAAAGATTCAATTGGATTTAAGGTTAGCCTCTGTTCATGGATCCTGCCATATCCAATCCTCACTGCGGGCTCCGTTTCATTCAGTGCAGGGCTATGTAGGTTGAGGTACCTGCGCCTTGGACGCACGCCGCCGCTTTTTCCTTTTCCTCCTCCACCACCACAGGTTAAGCCACTCCACACACACATGTTAAAGCAACCCCCCCAACCACCTTACATGGTTTGCACCAAAAAGTGCTACGTTTTGCATATTCCAACGCTCATATATCACTGTCAAATTAATTGCAATACCTCTGTATAATTACCCGTAACAAATGAGAACACGGCTGAGGCTGTTCCTCACACCAGGGATTTTTGTTAATGCTGCTGTTGCTCAAAAAGTAAGAGCACATCCCACCAAACCACACTGCTTTGAGTTGCAAATAAACATTGCTGCTTGTTCATTTTCCTCCAGTCTAATCTTCTTCTGTGAGTCTTTTTTTTTTTTTTTGCAAAGATTAAAAAGAGAAAAAAACAGCAGGAAGAAAGCCCTTCCTGCATTTTTATGAGGAAACAGGAAGTAGAAACAGTTTTTGAATGGAACTGTTGCACCTTTCTGCTGTTTTCTGATGTGTGGAAGAAGGTGTTTGGACGTGTGGAGGTCCAGATTTCTCGCCACCTTTGTCGTTTTGCTTCGTTTTACCTAAACTCAAACATCAGCGAGTCGTGCATCTGTAACACCGACGTCATTATGATAAACGTAGATATGCACAACACTCGTCTTGACGATCGAAAAAGTTAAGAGTTGCATTCAAAGTCGATGTTCATCAACCTGCAGAGCCTGAAGGTGAGCACAGTCCTCGTTCTTAATCTCGCCTGCAAAGCTCTGATTCATCGATTGTTTTCCTAAAATGCAAAATCTTTTTAAATCAGCGAGTAAAATCAGAGGTATTAAATAAAAAAAGAAAATCTGAGGTCTTGTGCAACAACATATGTCAATATTTGACTTGTAAATGATGGAAAAACAGCACGTACAAATCGCAGCTTTCCAAGTTTTCTATTTTCTTCTCTGAGACTTTCTGTCCCTGCTTTGCTCTCCATTATGCCACACACACACACACACTCACACAGCCATTAATACTGACCTAATCATTGCCAAAAACACAAATGTCTTTTGCCCGGCATGGCCCATTATCAGGCTGCAAAGATGCAAAATTAAAAAGGCAGTCATCGACCCAAAAGGGCAGACTCTAATAACAGAAGGCCATCCACTTCATGAATGTGTTAGACTGATAATGATAAAATCTCTAACAGAGGTCAGGTCGGCTCCCCCTCTCTCTCCGGATCAACCTGATTTATTCTCTCTCCTTCCACCTCTCCCGCTCTCTGCCGTTTACTTCTCCCCCCACCACCAACCCCCCCAGGCAAAGAGGCAGAAATAATTCAGGCTTTGTGTCTTTGTGTTTACTCGGATGCATTCAGTTTAGCCGTTTGACTGGATCAGCTTTCAGAAAGGTTTGAAAAGTTGTTTTTTCCCCGGGATGAAAGTTTCTCTCGCCAGCTTGAATTCTTGGATTCTTCAAATTGCGATGAAGAAAGATCCACTTGAACGAGTCCCGTAACACCATATCTGCCAAATCTGGCTCGAAGATAATTTCCTTTTTCTTTTTTTTCAGAAATTGAACCACAGATTTGTACATTATCTTTCCACTTCTTGTGCAAAAGTGTGACACACATACCGAGAACGATATTTTTTTGGAAGAGTAAGACGCGATAACCATTCGACCCAAGGAGCCAAGGAGCTCTCTGAGGTGCCTGGAGGGCGGGGGGGGGGGAGAGAAGCTCTAACTGACTCCATTTCAGCAAGTTTGTCTAACCCACTCGCTGCCAAAAATGCCTCTCGGGTCATTTAGCCACTGTCAACAATTCAGATGAGGCCGCTGGGCCATGAAGGAGAACAGAATGGCAGCACCTCGGAGATTCAGGGCGCTGGGAGAGCTTTTAGTGTAAAGCTTTTTTTTAAAATTTTGTGCTTATAATGAGAACAGTAAGGATATCATACAGAGTGAAAAGGCCATTACGACTCCATTAAAAAGTCATTTTTTATTAACGGAGAAATAAATGTACATGTGCGGTGTGAAAAGTGTTGCTCATAATTTGCATCCTCTCCAGCTTCTGGACGTTTTTGCCTCTTTGAGCTCGCTGTTTCGCCTGTGCAGAGTTAAAAGTAATGGGACCCACGTTTGTCAGATGGACAGAAACATTCCTGCAAATCTGCTTGATGCATATAAAGGCAAATTCCCTGCGGAGTTTCTTCTGTCTCCATAACCAAGAAAATCAATGAATGCAGCTTTTTTTAGAAAATTCCTTCAAAATGCTTTGTAATACAAACAAACGTTAGATCCATAATATCGACGGTTTATGAGCCCGAATCTGGGCAAAGCGACCAACTGTCATGCAGTTAATTAGGCGGATTGTGAATATGTTTGGAGATACTTACGGCGCAGATATGGCAGAGAATCGTCCGATGTGGGAGTCGGCGGTGACGACTGCCGTGTTGCCGAGCCTTCAGGGATGAACGGAGCTCACAGGCCACAAGCACCGGCTCGTTTTTTTTCCCTCCTGCGTGTAAATTTAAATTGCTAATCTGGCTGTGATTATAAATAAAAAAGTCAAACGATGAATAATACTGAAACTATTAAGCCAGTTACGACATTAATATAAAAAAATGGACGCTTTTCTGGGACTTTTATGATAAATAAAGAGCGGGTAACCCCAAGTCTATGAACTGCATCACAAGCCCAGCTACTACAGGCCGCGTTTTTTTTATCTGCATATGATTTTTTTTGAAGGACTCGAAGCCCAAAGCGATAGAAACATCTGACGGAGTAGCAGATTCAGCCCAGGGAAGTCTCTCCTATGCGTTGGTCCGATTTGGGATTTATTCAAAGCTCCATCATTGGTTCAAAGAGGAGACCTACTGGAAATGAAGCGAGTTGGTGATTCATAGAAAGCTAAATAGAATGTGATCAGAGAGGATGAAATCTCAGTTGCACATACTGATTGTGTTTCCTCTGAAGTGCGGCAATACCCTTGTGAGAAGATCTCTGTAAAAGGAACAAGACCTTAACATAGTTCAGATGATCGAAACTGACTGCTGCTATGCGTGGTATATTAGTTTCTTCGCCATTAGTATGCCAGGGAGTATTCGGCGCTCTGCAGTGATTATCAGCTTGGTGAGATGCAGGGCCACCTCAGGGTCAAACAAAGAAAGAGGATGGGGGCAGCAGTTTATCCCTTTCAGCCTCATTAGTTAATTAGGGTGCAGACTGGCAATTTCACTTGCGATGGCCTCTGAGCACGCAGAGAGAATACATGAAAGATACGGAGACTTCTGCTCGCGCCAAAACAAAACTCGGATGGGAATGTGAAATTAAGTCCACTGCCTCACAAAGCTGTGTTTGTTCAGTTTCACTTCATCCTGATTTTTTACATACAGACATGGTTTTGCTCGATGAGCCTCAAACGCAAACAATGACAACATCTCTTCTCCTGAAACGGTCCTTATGATGAAAAAGTCCAGTGATGCTTCATCGAGGAGACAGCAGGTTCGGTTTCCTTCAGACTGCTCTGCATATTCAGCATGCTGAGCGTGTTTTGGCCCAAATCCTTTCTTCAAATGTTGTGTAAACAGATTAAACAACTACTCGAACAGCTCATTAATCTAATTCAGTCCACTATTATGCGCTATAATATTAAAAATGAAAGCTTTAAATGTGTTCTTAATTCCATTTTCGGGGGTCAGAGGCTTAGAAACAGCATTTTTAACAGTATTAGAGAACATTTCAGGGGTTAGATGTTTATGAGATAGTGTTCACTTATAGTTATTATGATAATCACTGTAATGCTGCATCTCTAAATATTGTTTTTATTATAATCCTTAAGATTTACATTATAATAAACATTTTTTTTAATTTATGTCATCGTTTTTTAGACTCATTTTGCATTTTTTGAACTTTGTAATCACTCAGGTATCATGTTTGTTGTTGTCTTGTTACACGAACTGGACGTGACCTAGAAGGTGAGAGTCACATTTCCTCTGTCAACCTGCTTCAGTGAGCAACATGGAGTCGTGAATGTGTTTCGGTCCTCTGTTTGTTTGGCTTCGCCGTAGCTCAGCTGCCACAGATGCTCCACTTCTGCTGCCTTTCCGACGGAAAAGCCGCTGAGTGCATGATGAGTCTTTGTTGCAGCTCTGAACAGCAGTGTGGTCGGACTTTTCACAGAAATTATAGACAACAGGAAAATGAATAAAATTACAGAGTTGAGCCATTAATGCACTTGCTGTCGCTTTAACCCTTTATGGGTTTTAAAAGCCTCTTTGAGAGCAACATTATGCTGTTTTACAGTAAAATAACTACTTCTAAATCATTCTGATGATATACCTGCTTGTAATAGGGAGAATGGCACCTCATTCACACCCCGTACTTTGCTGTTTCTCACAGAGGTTGAGCCGGTCTGAACTTCTAATAAAAGGGTACAACACTTGACTGCACTTTGAGCAGGTTGATGGAAAAAGCTACAAAGGACAAGGGAGGACAGTGGAGAATGAAATGGGGGTCGAGCTGCAGTATGTGTTTACGACAGCGATACAAAAAATAAAAAGCACTGCAAAACTGTAAAACTGGTGCAAAAAAAGTTGCAAAGATGCCGATTCATTGATAATGTCGGTTTAACAAATAAAAACAGCATCAATTGTTCTTTACATCAGCAGTAATTTGCAACAAGAGGTTCGAATCCTCATGATTTAATTCAATTCTGATACAAAGTCCGGAGTTTATCCCAGAAGTTTCTTGTTCTATCAGTGTATTTGTACTTTTTGCTCTGAAAGGGGACATTTTTAACCACTTTGTTCTCCAGAAACATGCAGGTCTCTGCTCGAGAACTGAAAGCCAACACCTTGCTTTCACTTTGGAGCCAATGCATTAAGCTAACAACATGTCTGAAGCATCTCAAAAGCCATTAGCTGTACCTGATGCAAAGTGCCGAGAGTGGAAGAGACAAAAAGGCACTCCGCTTCATGCCTTAGTTTCTCACTCCTGCAGCTTTTTGTAGGTTTTCAAAGAAGACAAAGCGAATTGCCAGCAGTCGCCACAGCACACTCTGGTTTTATCCCTGGCACAGCTGACCCTATAAGTTATTTCAGCAAATTCAAGAGTCAGCAAAGGCCAGAATAGTCAGACTCATGCAGACTGAACTCCTGCATGTATATATACTTAGATTTATTGTCTAAAATTTGAGATAAACTGCATTAATCAGCAAGTTAATACAACGTCACTGCACTCAGGCAGCGTCCATTTATTTCGTTCAAGTGATTATTGTTTTAATTTTCACCATCTGTTATCTTTTTTCCGCCCTCTCTTCATTTAGAAGATATTACATTGTCTTTTTTCCAAATTATATCTCGGCCTCAGTTGCATTGCTGTTAATTATAATGTACCAGGGGATTTGACCTGGTGACAGAGAGACCCTGCAGGAAGTTAATTGGTAGGAGCTGAAGCATATTCAGGTCAGACCTGGTTCATATCACTCGGAAATGTTTTTTTCATGATCTGCTGCGGCTGAGGAGTGCGTTCGGTAGAGTTCGTGAAAGAGAGGGCAGTAAATCACGAACACGCGGAGCCAACTTTTCCCACTGTGTCACCGTCGTTGCACCGTCTCGGGTTTTTTCTTCGGCAGAGTGATGATTACCAGTCTGGTTCATTGTGCAGGTTTATGATTTAGATTTTACAAGGATCCCCATTAGCTGATGCAGAACAGGTTACAATAAAGTAAGAATAACTCGCTTGTACAGTTTTTGCACAGAGTTTTATAAATCTCCTGCCATGTGAATCTGCATATTTTGGTTTTTCGTTTTGTGTGGATATTACTGGTTCCAAGAGGAGTGTTCTGACATTGTCGCAGCCTCTTTTCCGTCGGATAAAAGTTTCCCTTCAACCAACAAAACGTTCTGTGAGACCGAACAATAAGTCAGTGTATCCATGATGTTTGATGCGGTTTAATTCGTCATCTGTGGAGAATAAATCCTCATAAAACTGGTGAGGCCAATGAGAGATGTCCGATTTTTACTGCCGAATCTGGTCGGAGCATCAGTGCACATCAGAGGACGAGCCATCTCCTCTTCAGTAGTCCAAAAGCTCCTCTTGTCTCCTCACCAAGGCGACATTTTCCGCTCTGAACAAACACAAACGCATAACATGTCCTAATGCACCAGGCGGGATGCCGAGGAATGTCGGGCGCAGTGTTGCTCCTCGGCTGCAGCTCCTGTTAGCAGCTAGCAGAGCGTCAGATCTTTGCCTCGTGTTCCTGAAGCTTTACTCATTGCACTCTTTACTCTCGCTGGTTTCACATGCAGTCTTTTCACGGCCACACATCTTTTTTTTATTTGTACCCTTCTCCTGCCCTTTCCAGTCCTTTTATGCTTTCATATAACATATTTTTCAGGTTTAGTTATTCAGAGCTGTCAGAATAAGGACACTCAGACTCTCTCACTGTTCGGCCTCTGTTTAATATCCACACGTTATTAATGACAGAAAAAAAGGAGCAGCTATTGGAAATGTATCAGGGAGTTGTTTATTTGGAGATGATGAGGTGAGACAGCACATTTTTGGTTCAATAAGGGCTGGCAAATTATGAGGCTGCACAAAATAGCCCATGTCGCAGCACGCTCGGTCTCAAACTGTTTATGCTGCGAGCTAGTTGGAGGAAAGCAGTTAAAAACTGTCGGGTTTTTTGCAGCTCACATTTGCTCTCTTCCAGATTCACTCCTCTCCACTTGTAATACTTTTTGGATGGAAACTGAAGTGGTGGTGGGCTGGGGGAAACGATGGCAACAATCGTAATCCTGACAAAGCTGTTGCTGGTGAATGACTGAAAGATGTGAGGAGAAGGAGCTTAGTAGCTGACGCGTCTATGTCAATTTGATTAAGGCCTGACACCCACACACTGCACATGGAAACGGCTGCTTAGTGCTTTGTGCAGTCTCTCAGAGTACAGCAGGTTAATGATAAGTGGTGAAGACAGTTCTGAATGTGCTCCTGAAAGGCTAATTTATTTGGCTCTGAAGCACAAATTGAAAAACATAATGTGAAAAGCTTGGTTCTGTTCGGAGGCTGAGCATAACGGCTCACATGCACCTGTTCACCTGCAAATTCATCTGCCTTCAAAGTGCAGATGAGGATTCAGAATTACTCCAGATAATACCCTGCTGCTGTTGGTGTCAGGGGTACAAGTGCACAGCAAAGTCAAGGTTTTACAACAGTATTGGACTCGCTGTTGAAAATGAAGAGGAGTTTCTATGGACTTTAGAAATTTGTATTTCTTTAGAATTTGACCTTTTTAAAAGGAGTTATTCTGTTTGAGGAGCCGACATAACCAAGGAAATCATCGACCGAACATCCTGTACAAACTAGTTCGGGACCAAAACAAAAACTGTTGTTCCTTTAGTTACTATCAAACACATATCAGGGACGACGGACGTCAGAAAGTGTTTGGGCAAACAAGTCCACGAAATGACCATAAACTGCACACAATTCCTGTTTTTTTGCATTAACTTCAATGGCCAGATTCATTTATACGTAAGAGTAATATCTTACTGTATATTATTAGTCACAATCAACACTTGCAGTAAGAATACAGCCATTTTACCTTCATACAGGTGCAGTTACAACAAATCCAGATGCTTCCAGATGTTCTGCATGACGAAATAATTCAACTAACATCCTTCCAAACTCAATATTGGAACATTTCCTTGTTAAAACTTTATTTTATGACTCATTTGATTACAGAAGCTGTGGGAAAGATCAGCAGTGAACCATTTTAAAACAAAAGAAAAAGACAAAAACAAAGTAATACACAAGGTACCATTAAAAAAAAAAAAAGCACGGGTCATAACCTTCTTCTGTAGATGCCTCCAAAGTTCAGGGGCTAACGAAAGAGAGCAGTTTGAGGTGTTTCTCTGGATTGAGTGACAAGGAAAACAAAGGGTTTAGAAGGAAGCCGCAGAGTGAAAAGAGAGCCGGCACCAAAAAAAGCGCGATGGGAGTGATGTGTTGGTGTTTATGCGGTGCTTGAAAAGATGTAGTGGAGCTTTTTGGAAATGCCTGCCAGAAATCCTTTTTGAAGTTTGTGGAGAAGCTTCTTCAAACTCTTCAGGGGTTAGAGAGAGGTTAGAGGGAGAGCTCAGGCCTCTGTGAAGTCCATTAAGAAATTCTTCTGTATGTGAAATCAGGCAGTACGAGAAGACTCCACCGACAAAGCTTTGAGATGGTTAAAGACAGTCACGCAAAAGGGGGCATCAGGTGTTCGGGTGTCCTTAAAATGACATCAGTTTCCTACAGAATTGAAGACCGAAGCGCAGAACGGTTTGTGCATTTCTTTAAAAACTCCTGCGAGAGTGTTTAACCCACTTAAACGGTGAAGGAATTTGCATAAATGCTGTTTTAGGTTTTTAAAGGAAGGCTATTTTAAACGAAAGAGGGTTAAGCTTACAAGAAGATCCGAAGATTAGAATAAATTAGGTGAGAAAAAAGGATATTAGTTTTAATGCATACGATTTTAGCTCTTTGAGTATTTTTTATTTTTTTTTTTACTTGCATTATTGAGAAAGAGGAGTCGAGCTCGATTCAGTCTGAGAGTCAATCGCACCTTAACTCCGAGCTGTGCTTCAGTGCCCCTCATTACAGGGCATGTGAGGTGAATGCTCGCGTTAGAAAAATCCCCACTGGATTCCAAGAATAGATTTTACACGGCTTAGTTCGCCTCGTTTTTCAGAGATGGGGTTTCTCTTAAACGCACGAGTTCAGCCTGAGAGACGACTCGTATTAAACGCTCTCTGATCAAAACAAGGGTTCTCCAAACAGTCTTAGATGGGTGTCATTCAGTTAAACCACAAGTGGGTCTGCATTTGCATGGAAAGGAGGGAGGCTGCGAGCGCTTCCAGATTTTAAGGACGACCAAAGTCATTTAATGATAACTTGGGAAACGTAATGTCTCTCCAGTGAGCAAAGAGGGGTTGTGCTTCAAAACTGTCTGGCATTGATCTCGTTTCTGAAGAGCAGCTCTTGGTTGCAGAAACCCTTGTGAGTCAGTTTAATAAGGCGTACTGCATAACCACAAGTTCGAGAGGTTTCGAGTCAAGTCTGGAGGCTCTGCCACATGTCATTGGATCTGTTTGTCTTCCGCTTCGTCTCTTATCCCTTTCAATTATTAAAAAATAGCGAAAAATACCCCATAATATTCGTACGAAATGGAATTGCTTCAATATCAGATCTAAATTATCTCATAAAAATCTCAAGAATTCATTGTTCCATTAACTTCTCCTCACTGCCTGCAGGGAATAAAGGAGGAACCTGTCTACCTAATTATATAACAACTGCATGAATAAGCCTATTCTGGGATAATGGGTTTCCCATCGGAAAGCTTTGAGGGGGCTGCAGTAGCTGGTGGTGGGCGTGTGCTTGGATGTTGTTCAAGTCTTTGACCTCATCACGAACATCATGACCTTTTTTTAGAGCCACAGGGATTAACAATCACATTCACATTCTGTAGAGCACACGGAAAAGAAAAAGGGAAACTCCGATGTGAAGCGTCTGCATCTCCTCTAACTGTACAGCACATCCTCAGACAGCTGCTGAGTGTATGTGCTGCTGCTGATGCATGCATCCCCGTGTGGTCCTATACTCGCTGCTGTCTGCTCCTGCATAGTGTGTGCTTGCCGCGACACGACTTGAATGTTAAACACCAACCAGCTGACTGTTGTAGCCTCCTTGTAATGGAGCCAGTCACCACCAACTGCCAGGCTGCAATTAGGCATGCAAACCTCCTGATCCGAGACAGGAACGAAGCTGCCCTCAAACTCCAGGTTTTCCCAGCTCTTCCCCTTCAGGAAAAAACTGTGTAAGCAGTTTATAATGACACATAAGTAGGTTTTTATTCGGTGGATGACCTCTGGTGGCCACAGTAATTACGACAGGTTCAAATTATCGTAATTTTAGTGTAAAGCAAGAAAGGTCGCAAGAGTGGATTAGATGTTGAATTGTAATTTGTGAAAATGAAAGTACACGTTTAATCATTTTAATTTACAAAACTTACTTAGTTTATGTTACGTACTTAACAGTAAGATATTTTAAGCTAAACTCCGATCTTTTGCTACATTTAAGAAAGTTGTTTTGTTGCCTGAAATAAACAAACAGTGAAGGTTTAACAATGGTAACGACATTAAGACAAAGGTTGCAAACGACAAATCAGCTGCGTCTTCCTCTTTTGTTTTTTGAACTTACACAACCTAAAATGAAACATCACCATGTGGCTTTTGATAAACTTGTGTTGTGCTCTTATGTAATTGTCACAGAGCTCCGTGGTGTTGATGCTAAGATGCTAAAAGCCGATTTACAGTACCAGGCTGTAAAGTCCATAATTCTCCCGCCGGAGAGAACGGCCGGCGCTCACATCCTCACTCGGCGGTTTTGGTCATTGTTATTAAAAACCTCACAGGCGCGTTTGCTTCAAAGCGTGGAGGGATTATCAGTAAATTAATACACCATTTCTAATACCGCTTCTGAGCTCGCCATGAGTGGCTTTGAATGCGCTCTTCCATCTAACTTCACTCCGAACTTTTTTTTTCAAATTAATGACTTGAATAATCAATCTGCTGGCAGGCTATTAGCAAAGCAAACATGGAGTGTGTGTGTGTGTTTATGTTTGGATGCATATGTGGATAAAGCGGGGACTTAATTAATGCTTTCAGTTTCCTTGAGCTCTTATGAAAAAGAGTGCACATCTGTTTATTAAAGGATGATACCAGTGTAATTTAATCTTGATCCCATTGCACAAAACACTTATGAAAAGCGAGTTTAGATTTTTAACAGGCAGAATGTTGATTTAGGGAAACGTAAATGAACCGGTCGCAGTGTCAATGTGTTTGTGTCTAATATTAAAACACTAATGCTGATTATATAACATTAACAGCGAGGTTCAGTTATTCTGTTATTTTGTGTCTTTAAGTTAAGAGGAAATCTAATTACTTTCTAAAGGGGACTGAGTCTCATAAACTTCCTATTTTTAAGATCTTGATTACGATCCTGAGCAGAACTGCACTTAAACAAATATTTTGTGGCACAGTTTATTTTTGAAAAGGCGATTGTGCAAAAGAAGTATGTACGTATACATATGTATGTAGTTTCAGAGGAGGGAGTTTGTGAGGTGCCGTGTGAGCAGGAAATGCTGGTAAACACCGTCGGATACCCTCCTCCGCATCGATGCAGTGAAATAACTGCGGGTGTGTCTGGTTGCTGTGGCCTCTAATTGCCTGTGCGGCTGATTTCAGGAACAACCTGAATTCCTGGATAAAAAAAGGCAAAGGTTGCACAAAAGTTTGGTGGCAGAAACTGTCATTTCTGGCTCCAGCCTACAGTTGTGCTTTCCTAAAAACCTGGAAGTACAATGGGCATGGCAGAGGAAGTCGACAGAAAGAGAAAAGCAGTGTGAAGGTTTTCTTTTTTTTTTCACATGCAAACATATTTTAGCAGGAAAGCTGCTGCAGACAGAAATATTTTCACCCAGTGACTCAAAGTACAACTGGTAAACCAGATAATCACAATTTTGCAGGTGTGTTACAGTTTAGTCACAATAAGCTAATGAGAACCCAGTGAAAACCAGACCAAAGTCTACCAAGTTGACCAAACTAGAGGTGAAATTTCCTGAGCAGAGCCACACTGTGACTGTTTCGCATCACATAATACTACACGCTCACCAAAGCAGCCGTTTAACAAGGTCAGCCATGAGTTAGCAAGCCACAGCGGCAGGAAGGAGGAAGGTTTGGAGCATCCCAAACAGACACCAAAGGTCCTGACAGAGCGTCTGTAGTGTCGCGTTGAGGGTGAGAATGTGTTGGTCTGCCAGTAACACTCTCAAGTGTTTATTCCTTTTTTCACATTGTTCATATTCAGTAACAATCTGAAGAAAGGCACAGTTTCTTAATTAAATATTAAGTTCAAATATCCAACATTAGAATACAGCTAAATTAGGACTCTACTCCAAATACTCAGATGTGTTTTTGGACCTTCTCCCCCTCTGTTTCACAGATAATATTTCACCAGAATATTCAAACAATGAGCTAAAATATGCTTTTAACCCAGTGTTGGCTGCTTCAGAGAGCAAACTTTGATCTCACATGTAGTATCTTTATTTTAATTAATGAGTAATGTGAATTTCTAACAGCAACAGACATTTTCTCTCGCAGCTATTTACACTGTCCTCAAAGGGCCAGCATGGTTAATACGTTAGCCCAGGGCTAACAGTAGCTATAAATTATATAAAGCTAACGATAAAGTAAAATTTCCAACTAAATACATATCCAGTGTCCTGAAGTGATGAAAAAGTGCCTCTTCTGAGAAAGTGATATGCAACACTGTGCCATTAACTCTGAGGTTTGTTGAACGGCTCCAGCTGGTCAGATTTAATGATCCCCTCGAAAAAATGTCATTTCAACATCACTAAGTGCTTTTTTGGTGAAAATCTCACGTCTGCAAGCGCCGACCTCTCTGTTCAGGATGAGTTTTTTCTTAAAAACACAAAACACAAAACGGCATCACTGCAGGAATGAAGATGTTTTTAAAGACCGGTGTTGTTGCCAAATATGAAATTAGAGCATGCAGCCATGCATATAACAACAAAGGAAAAAAATCAGCTGCTTGCTGCTTCAGAAAGAAGCAGATGTTTTTTTTTCCATAACTCTATAATTACAGATTTTTTTTTTTTTTAATAAAAAGTTCCCATCATTCGTGTGAAAAGATGCCGGAGTGAATGATCGCAGAAGTGCCATTTGTTAAAAAGGCAGGGTGCTGCGACGATCGGTGTGTGAGCGGCGGATTGAAGGCTCTCGAGAGCAGAAAGAGACGTTGATGAGTCTTTGGAGAGCGCTGAGAGTGAGGGACAGGCGTGGAGGACGGATATTAGATTGGTGTCACAAGTGGGTACGTCAGGGCACGGAAAGCTTCATCCTTTATCCGAACTCTCTCCTCACTTCCCTGCATCCCTTCCATTGATCTCCACCTTCATCCCTCAAACCTCACGAACATCTGGGCTTCTCGGTTTATCTTTTAATTCATGTGGTTTCAATCTGAACTGAAGGGCTTCAATGAGAAAAGCATCACGCTGGTGTAACTTTAGCATAAATGCGACAAATTGTGTATAATTCAATTACTGCTTAAGATTTTTATAAAGCATGAAAACATTAAAGAGATGTATCAAACCATACAACTCATTACCCTCAAATTATATCTTAAGAGAAACTGTTTGAGTGAGTTTTACTTAAGCAGTGATGGAAGAAGGAGGGGAGGCACTCCATCCGAGCTCCTCAAGAGGAAAATTCCTTCTTCGGATAATGAACAAGTGTTATTTTGTTTTTTTGTTCCATAATTAAATCTGGCAACGTCTCTTATTTTCACACCCTGTTTTTTTTTTTTTTTCCTGCCTCAGCTGAGACACACACACACAAAAAAAAATCACACTTTTGCTCGACAGGTGAGACCCGACGCGTCACCTGGAGGTGCTGCAAAAGTGTCCGATCGGAGAGGGGGGGGGGAAAACGGCTCTGGGAATAAACTGCGTTTCCCACACGGCCTTAAACCCGTCTTTGTTGTCTTTAGTGTTGCAGATAGGATCAGTTGGTTTTTGGCCGCTCGTCTCGGTCTGAGGAGGCACGGCTCGGGTTCTGCCGCGTGGTATCTGCGATCTGACCAGATGAGGGAAGGAAATGGATATGTTGTTTTCTTTGTATCTACCTCCAGCATGTGAAAGCAAACATTTTTTTTTGTTTTAATCTCCTCGAGCTCGCTGGCTAACCTGAAACAAAGGCCAAGTCATTAAAGTGGCAGAGGCTTTGTTTTACTGCCGTTCATTATTTGTATGACTTCTTAACTCGGCGATTAGATAAATATTATTCTCATTCTGAATAGTTTAATGAAATTTGTAGATGAGACCGTCTCCGACTGGGAAATTTACAGCTTTTGTTGTCCGTTTAAGTGCTTTAGTTATGCTCATATTTTTCCTGGTGAGCAAACTATCTTGTGTTTTCTTTAAGCAGTGAG
>JAQNCA010000006.1:22487662-22498338 GCA_029783725.1 Acanthurus tractus | reverse complement strand
GACACCAAACCACGACAGAGTTACACATCCGACAGCATTCACAAGAACATCTGAGCAAATTACGTCACTGACCTTCTGATATTAAATTAAAAGCCAATCAGGTAGCTGGTTTCTGCTAAAACGAGTCAAAACTTGTATTAAATGAAATATTATCACCCGATTTTTGCTCTTTTAACGGTGAAGTTTGGGTTCCCACCGTCTCTCCGGACTCTCGGCAGCCTTCTTGCAATACAGCTGGAATTGCACTAATGATTTTGTTCGTTTCAATCATGATTGCCGGAGGGAGGGGGGGCGGGGGGGTGGGGGGGGTGTAAGTGTGCAGATTGCAATGAAACCAATTTCCAGGCAGAGCCGGAGAATGATACCATTTGCATTGTTAAGAGTACGTATATACCACTCCGCTTCACTCCCCGTTAATCATTAGCATTTAAAAGGGAATATATTTGTGAAATTACTGTAAAAGTGCTTATTTGAAATTCACATGAAATTAAGTGAAGATGATTCCAGTGAAATTAGCCTCATTATCGGAGCGTTAAAAGCCGGGTTCTCCTTCGATCTTCAGATCAGGCTGTTTTGAGCTCGGTCACGTCGCTGTGGCGAGCTCCTCTGATCAGCCACTTCTGGAAGCGAGTGGGCCGTTTTGTTCTGGGGATGAACATGATATAAGAGTAAAGAAGTCTTATGAAAAAAGCACATAAGGGTTGTGCATCTTTGTCATGCTTTGGCGTACGGCCTCATTTTTTTTCTCTTCATGTCCTTCAGGAGCACTGGAGATAACAGTGGATTAAAGCTTCGGCTATAGAATGCGGTGAAAGGCTTTTAAAGACGTCTGAGCTCTGAATGCCGTCCTCGTGCATTTCCCACATTGCAGTGGTCGCAGCGTGTTGGCAGTCGGCGGCGTTAAGAGAGAGAGAGAGGAGCTCATCCCAGGTCCATTGTTATGCACTTATCAGCTCATTAAAATGGTATAATTTTGAAAAATCCATCTTAACGGTCCGTTCCGACAACATGCATCATGTGAGCAGCAGACGGATTAGTCACTTCTGAGGGTGATTTTCTGCTGTGAAGGCAGTAAACAGTATTAAGATAATTACCTCGCTGCCTCCAGCAGGTTTGTGGATTCAGGAGGAACATCTCATACCTCGGTTCAGGCTGCAGCTTCTGTTAGATGATGCAAAAATGATTATACAACTTAACATTATGGTCATCGTGTGTATGTGACACGGTGTCACTCTCGACTCCTCACATATGGAGGCTCCATTAGTTTGCATGTGGAGACGGTCGTCCACACTGAAAGGTCAGTGGTTGGATCCCTCCTCCTCCATTCTGCATAACTAAGTGTGAATCGAAGGGATTCACTATTTAAGATGGTGAACCTGAGTCTCTCTCTGATGTGCAGATGCCATTAATGTGTAAAAGGATGGTGTATAACAGTGCAAAACACCAGAAGTGGTGAAAAGACTGGAAAAATCACTAATAAATGCACTTTATTTGCCCCTTTGGTGTCACTTTTGGGTAAAACTACAGAATCTGAGTACAAATACAGAAGTCATCATCCCGGAAAGTCTCTTCTTACACATTTTTAAACTTTAAAAGATGAAATAACTGTCACACTGAAAAAACTCAGGTTGAGGGAAAAAAAATCAGACATTTGCTTTCATGGGGACTTGAACTCCTGCCTCCTGGAAGCCCGGTGTGTGATCGGCGGCCCTGCCCCGACCTCCAGCCCTCCTGGAAGCTTTTCTGCTCTTTCTACTTCGTACCTGCCTTGTGCTTTGAGGAGCGAATCCAGGGGGTCCTGATCGAGCTGCTGCATGTCGAACTGAGAGAGAGAACGGGTTGATGTTCTGTCTTTGCAGGGTTTTCCATCACCTGGGTTATGAACAGGTATAACAATTAGAATTTGCTACCAGGCAGAAAACAATCTAAGATTAAGTGAAAAGAAAAGCTGGATAATGTTATTATAAAAGCAAAAGTTATTAAAAGCTGATTTTACACTGACGCTCTTGAATGAAGCTCAGTCTGCGCTGCATTTCAATCACTTCCTGTCATGTGCAATGTACGAACTTGTGATTAAAGTGGGTCATCGTGCATGAAGCAATGAGTCCATTATCACTTTTCAGCACTCAGCAGTACATGAAATCTCTCCACATGTTGCCACCTGAGTGTTTTTCGAGGTCCGTCGGTGCTTTTTGACGCAGTAATTTGAGGTTTGACTCTCTAGTTTTTTTCCAGTTTTATGCTCGACCCTCCTCCCTCCCTCTCCCTCTCTCTCTCTCTCTGATGCACTCTCTCAAAAGACATTTAACATGCGCGAGCTGACAGTTCGAACCCTTCGCTTCACATTTTCAAACACAGCTGTTGTGTGGATGGTTACAAAAGATGGATGCATGTAACAATAGGTGCGCTATTCCTGGAGAAACATGCAGGAAATGCAGCGAGAGCACCTGTACTGCGGCGTCCCGGAGGACGGGAGAGGACTCGGTTGCACAATATTGAGGCCATACTGGCCTACTTTACTTCACAGCTCTGTCCAGCTGCATTCAGCCAGTGTGACAAACGATGTCTTAAAGCTGCCACGAAGGCCTTTTTTTATCATCACATGCACCCTGAAAGCGACCGCTCCTCCTATTTATAACATCTTTCGCCTAAAAAAAGCTCAAAGTTACGACCTTTTGTGTTTTTCTGTATTTAAAGGACCCAAACCAGCGATGCGTCGGGCCACTTCACAGCAAACGTTACTGGAACAGGAGTAAACAGTGTGTTTGTGTTTGTGCTGTTTTTCATTAGTTAGTGTTTCAGCAGCAGAACGTGTGATTGACTCCCTCGAAAGTGCTAATGGGGATGAAGACAGATCATCACTGGCTTTCATCGGCTTTTGACAATGTAAAAATTAAAGTTAAGCACTTGTTTTAACCTCTCAGCGAGGCCCAGCGGTGACAAGACGCTTGATCCATTTAAATAATACGCTCGGACTCTCACAACAATTAATGCCCTTCCAGTTTAAAAAGGAAAAAAAAAACTAATTACCAGTCCTTAATTTCTTTTCACAATGTCACCAAATGTGTAAATGTAAGTTGTTTTTTTATTTTAAAAGAAATAATTTTCTCTCCATGTTAACCATCACTGAGCAGATCACCAGAAAGCCTGAGGAGCGATAAATCAAAGCTGGCATGTTTTCCCACCGTAAAAGGCTCTAAGAAATACAATTTCAGATTTATTGTTTGAACTGAACATTAAAATATGAAAGAATGTAAAGGATCGAAAGCATTTTGAGTCTTGAGCTAAATTAACTACCGAGGCACATTTGTCAAGTGAGATGAGTCAGAGGAATTGAAATTAAAAGACTGAAAGTGATAAAAGCAGCTCTTCATCCGTCTTGACTCTGCAGCCTCGTGTCATTTAAAAAACGTACAAAAAGTGCTGATGACAGGCCGCCGTAATGGCTTTTTTTATGGTTAATGTCACGGCGAATAACAATGGAAGGTCTGTGGTTTGGTGTCAGTATGCTAGCTTCACTTTACACATTTGGATTTGTTAATGTGAATGTCCTCATATATTTTCCTTTCAGCCCCAAACTCAGGACAAACCTTCATTTTTCTAGACTTGTGATTTAAAAGCCTCTACGGAAAGTAAAATCATCATTTTCCCAGCTGAGTGTTGGACTCTTCTTCCCGCTTACATTCACATCGGAGGATTATCACAAGAGAGAATTTAAATTCAGCAAAGGTTTTTCCTATTAGCTCTGCCATTTGTGGCTGCCAATTCAGTGGAGGCATTCAAACAGCGCGGTGCATTCAAGGCCGTTTTGTGAGTCACTGAATCTTATCTCTCCACCTGCAACGCCGGACAGGACTCGCCCCGTCGTCGTCGCTCACAATCGGGAGTCATCTCCCATTTACGGCCTCATCATCGCGCTCCTTCCTTCCTTCCTGTCTGTCTGTCTCCGTCAGATCCGTTTTCATCAAACGCTTCTTAAGAATCAGAAAAGTTCCTGCTGATCGTTCGGTGATGGCTGTCATTAATTTTGAATGGCTCCTCATTCATCATCGGTCCGTCCTCCTGATGGCCACGCACCGTCCTCGCCTCACGTCGCAGCTCTACATCATCGCCAGCCAGCTCACGAGAACGCCGACATTTATAATGATGTGAAATGACAGAACAGAAGAATTCCTCTTGTAAAACATTTTAGTGGATGTTTTTTATTGTTTCATATCTCCAGGCAGGATTTTAATGTGATGCCGAAGTTTCTTTCACATTATTTCTTTTTTTTTTTACACCATCAGATTAGAAAATTCTGTATGCATTGTCACTAAAGGGGAGATAAGTGGTGCACACCAGCGTTCAGAGCATAAATAAGATAATCAAAACACAGACTGCCATGATGAGAAAGCCTCTGATTAGAAAACGGAGTCCCTGGATACTGGTTATGGCTCCCTCATAATTAGTTTCAGTGCCCTGTTTTCCTTAGTGTGCCTCCAAATTCTCCCTTATTACAGTACATTAATTAATAACCAGCTGAGAAGCCTCCATGCTGCTTTAGGAAAATATGCTCCAGTTTGGCATTTTGACCAGTTCTGCTAAATCCCCGAACACAGCCGGATTGCCAAGCCTGAAATCCTGACCTCTCCAAAACTGTCTCTTTTTTTTTTTTTTCCCACTCCAAGGACCTTAAACTTAATGATGTTGGTTTCTGTTATTGCTTGAATTTGTTAATAGAGCCGTAAAATTTAACTATGACAGAATTAATCGCAATTTACTCGGAAGAAAAAAACATTACAAATGAAGAAAATTGAGTGTTTTTGCGAAGTTTTTGAAACCTTTTTGAACTTCTTCGTTAAAAGTCGTGTTCACATCACTGCGGCGTGTTGCAGTTGTTGTGGAGTCGCACTGGTTTTTCATTTATTACAATAGCCTGTTGGAATCGATGCACGCGCCCAAGTTGGGTGATCTATCACAGTAAGCATTACGTCTGCATTAGTTCTTATCAAAGTTACATTACTGCTGCACGGGCGGCCAATTTCAGCGTAAACAAAGCCATATGAAAGCAGACGTAAGGTTCACCAAGATGGATTACCTGACTCAACCTGGCGACTTCAAATTTATTTTTCCTGCTAATTGAAGGTAGAAAATGAACTCCATTATGCTCTGGGAATGATTGACAGCTAATGAATTTGCAGCAAAATGAGCTTTAACACCAAAAATCACAGGTATGATCCTTCAAACGTGATCTCATTGCACATTTTTCTGCAGGTAAACCCGGTCTGCACTCACTCTGCTCCACTGTGTGGCTGTTTCAGCTATTATTATTATTGTTATTATTAGTTTTGGTACTAGAATTATTAATTATATCATTATTAAAACACTTAGCTTACATATAGTTTTTGAATTGTGTTTGCTTCCCTCTGTGTTTGTCCTCTCTAGGCTTCTTGGACGCGACCAGACAAATATGAGGTATTGCTACTAAACATGGTAGCCTGACTTTAGTTGTAATAGCCCAGACTTACACTGTAGACCACCTTTTTTTTGTTGTTGTTGTTGCAGAAGTGTTGTCACTAAGCCTCCATTTAATGCCCACTGCTTTTGGTTGTGCACTAAATATGTAGACCATTAGGGCTCATAGTACAGTACATTTAATCCATTTAGTTCCAGTATGCATTTAGACCCGCCCTATTTACACGTCCCCTGTTTATTTCTGCCGACAAATTCCACCTTAAGAAGTAGAAAGTCACAGTATCTGAAAGTAGATGTTTCTTTTTTCTTTCTTTTTTTCTTTTTTCGCCCGAGCAGCATGCTGTTATTTCCCACCGCACGGTCTGGTTAGCTCTCAGACTTTGCATGATTCCAGAAAACAAACAGATTTGGTTGTTGGAAAGGTGGCGGCGGCGGCGGCGGCGTTGCGACCTCACATAGAAAACACTGTCTGCTCTGCTGAGGAGGAACCGGCCAGGGTGCTAACTCTCCCAGCTAAACTAAAATCCTAACATGGTGGTGTTTTGTTTTTTTTTTACAAGTGGAGCCTTTTCTCAAAAGCCATGAGTTTGCATTTTTATCTTTATTTTTTTACATTTAACTGCACGCTCCAGCAGCCGATACCTTTAGTCAGAGGCAGAGTGGAATCACCTGAGGCCTCATTTGTATCTCGCCGTGCAGGTAGTTTTGGTTTTATTTGTCCAAGTTTTGAGATATCTGTATCTTGAGACTTCTCTGTACTCGGCAATATAATGAAAGTACCTGGAGTTCCATTTGAGGTGTTCAGACATTACAGAGGCTTACGAGTTAGATGGATTTTTTTTTTACCAAACAAGCCTGAAAAGTCCAAGGGAAATGCAGGAGAGCTCACTTTGTAATGAACCTAAAAACACTTTTGTACAAGCTCTCCGTGCTGTAGTGTTTGACTGGGAAAGAATCATGCAAACTCTTGGCCTTCCAGATAATAAGAACGACTGTCTGTGGATGAACTGACACGATGTAACAAGCTAACTTCACTCACGATAACGCACCTCACTAAGCTCCTCTGTGAAAAAACACGCAATCGACTCAGTGGATCGTCCTTAACCTTGATTTTCTTTTTTTTTTAAAAAAAGCACATAATAAATGAACTTGTGCAGCTCAGATTTCTGTGTTTTGTGCAAAAACTCAACAGTTTTTTTTTTCATCTGAAAACTTTAAATTCATCTCAGACTATCATATTTAATTCAGTTATTTCAGCTTCCATGTTCCAGCCACCTGGACTTTAGGTTGTGGGATTCAAGACTTATCAACTTTATTTATATATGATGGTCTTTTTATGCTCTGAATTATTTTGTTTTTGTCTTTTTTTATACATCTTAGGTTATAATTCTGTCTGGAAATGCATCATCTCTTATTTCTCACAGTATCATATGTTTAATGTGCATATATAACCTGTAGATGGTTTAGTTTTGTGTGGGTTTTCTCCCTGTAGGTTTCCCTTCTTCAGCTACTAGCGACTAATATCAGATAATTGTAGCCTTTTGCGCTTCTTCACTTTTGCTTTTTGTCTGTAGATGATTTTAGTAGTGCAAAAAATGTTTTTCCATATCTGTTGACAGGTGCCTTTTTCTTCTCACTTTGCTCTCCTGTGCAGGATGAGAGGAAACACTCTGTTTAAAAGCTGATATTTAAATCTGACTCTTTAGATAAAAGCAGCGATGGGGAACTGATAAGCGACTTGTCTCAGGAGCTAAAAAAAGACACTGATCTTAATATTTTTATGCATCTTATATTGTCAATTTATGGTGCTGCGGGACGGTAAAGACAGATGTACGACTGTGTTGCATGTTTTGATGCGGTTGACCGTAGAAAAACAGTCCTTGATGAATGCACTTTAAATAACACAACATTGATCAAACTCATCTGAAGTCAGCGGTTACAGTTCTGCCTCTGCTCGCATCAGATGCAGACTGAACTCGGCTCTGATGGACGTAAATCACACACTGCTAACAAGCTTGCAGTTTATGATTATTCACAGTGAAAAATGGATCCAGAATGGTGATATTATGCAAAACAGAACTGCAGAGTCTTAATAGTTTGTCTTTATTTCATTGACAAGCGCACTTTCGGAGGCGGCCTGACACTTGAACCGTATCAGGCTTTGATTATAATAACCTGCTTGCTGAATGCCATTGATGTCAGCAGTGCTGAATAGGCCATTCAGGCAGTCCTCTTCAACTCGAGCGCAGAGGGAAGATCTCATGTGTTTACTACAGATACGTGTTAAATCTCATCAGTCATTTGTAAACACGGTGCTCGAACCAGGCCGACGACAAAAGCTGCCGCGGGCTCCAAACTAACGTAAGCAAGGCGCGAACTCTGCTGTTTGTTCTCGTTAGCGGCTTGGAAATCTGAACGGAGCTGAATTACAGATAAATTAAATGTTTACTAGTGCACTAATTTACCACCTGTCTGTTTCTAACTCGTTCATAGGTTTTTTGGGAAGTACCTTAACAGCAGGGTCACCGGGCCACCAGCTCCCTGAATGTTAAAATGTCTGACTTTAATTGACAAAAAGCACTTGAATGCACCATTTGTTATTAGTCACTCGTAAGCAGATGGTTTAATTTTGTACAGGTGGCACAGCTTGACCTTCATGTGCCAGATCCTGCAGGAAAATCCAGCTTCCAAACTGGGAGACAGTTTTTTTTTTTTAGCTACTAGCTCCGCTCTCATTGGCTTATCGCCCCTTTTCTCACTGCAGAAGATAAAAAAAACATGGGATAAACAAAAGTGAAGAACCACTCCAGTCAGAGAATCTGTGTTTTTGGCTCTGCTTGGAGGTAAAACTAAATGCAAAAACTCACTCAGGGATGCCAGCAGCGCCGTCAGTGATTGATGCGATTGGTCAGGCAGATGTGTCGCAGCGTCACAACAAAGATGACAAAGAAAAAAAAAACATTACAGACAATTTTTACTACACTGATTTACTTTTTAAAGTCCGTCTTCACCGTTTATACATAATAAAGTCATAATAAAATCCCACAGCAGCCGACTTTCCTTGACAGAGAAACAGCAGGAACAAAAAATATCTGAAAAACATCCTGGTTTGTAAAAGACTCCAGAGGCACAAGGTTATTCATGTTTGTGTGTGTTATTGACAGGAAGAACTGTGATGAAGTTGGTGATTCCCTCACTTATTATCACGTTACATCATCGTAGTTTTATGACCAAATACCTGCTGAACTAATCACATTCACACGAGTCTCAGCTGTGTTTCAAAAAGGATGTTAAATACGATGAATCTTGAACTTTTGAACACCAATAAACATCTTCAGCATTCATCTCACCACAGAGCTGCTTCAGTCCCAAAGCCATGTGTGGATTAAAAACTCATAGTGCTGCACAAACCTCATCTGTTATAATTAAAGAACCCGGTTTATCTTTTAATTTTGACTCCTGACAATCCATCAAAATTCAAGCTGGAGGTAGAAAAATCCTCACATGCCCTCTGTGTAATCACCGTCAGGATGCTGACAGGAGCAGTCGCTCCCAGCCGACATTTTTTGTATTTACAGAAATCCACTGTGACATTAATGCAGCATTAACATCTTTTTATAGAGGCAGTTGGGCCGTAGGTGGTGGAGAGGCGCTGTAATATAAAAATATATATATATATATATATATATATATATATATAAGAAGAGTGAAGCGGGTTCGTTCACTTCCATCGCTGATAGTCTGAGCCTGTGCGGATCCTGGCTGGCAGCGTCTCCTATAAAACAATCGTTGTACAGAATATTTGACAGGCGAAACACTTGTATTGACATGTTGCGTAACAGAGTGTCGGTTCGGCTCTGCAAAGCGGAGAACGCACTGACTGTGCAAACAGGGGACGCCGAGAGATCATCTCCAACAGAACACCGTGCTTCCAATTATTCAGTGACAGAGGCAGAGTCGTCTAATTAAAATGATTCATTGGAAATAATTAATAAATCCCGTTCGAAGGTCTGCCCGTCCACTTCCACCTCTGTTGTATCATTTAGGAATTATTCTCCATTAACCTCGTCCCCTGTTTACATTCCGGCGGCGTGGCCCCGGCGCGCCTCTTTCCTCTTGTCGTCGCAATGAGACAAGATTAATGCTGCCCTTTCCAAATGTTCCAGGACACTCCCTCAGATCTGAGCAAACAGCGGTGATGTTCGTGCCACAGCCGCGTCCTCTCTGCTCTGCCGAGGATAACAGTTCATGCCATGATGCTAATAACAACAAATATTCTTCAATTATTTATAAAGCATAAATGCTGAGGCACCTAGAATGGCTGAAATATTAATAGAAAATCATGGCAGCTTGGAGGAAGATGTATATCCTCTGTTGGTTTAAGCTCCGTTGTGTCGCCTGGAGGTGAAGAAAAAAAAAATCAGTAGTTTTAATAGTTTCTGTTCGCCTGCAACGCGGCTCTTCATCGTTATTGATGTCTCTTTTTTTCTGCCTGTTAGATTCTGCAGCATATTTTCAAGATTTTCCATTATTATCATGTTAAAAAGGTTGCATTCGCTTCCTGGAAACGCTCGGATGTGACTCAAAACTGTCCTGAGAACAGTTAACAGAGCGGAACAGCCAACATGCCGTCCTTTGGCCTCACAGACACACACACACACACACACACACACACACACACTGTAAATCGAGGTGGGTTGCAGCAGGTGGTCATAAAGTCACGTCAGGTCGTCGGGTTCACCTGTGTGTCAGCTGCACACCTGCGCCGAGAGCCTGCTTTAAAAAAATATAAAAAATAGTAGAGGCATCGTCAGTGACCCTGCACATCCAGATTACAGCACAACAGGTCCAGATAAAGAGGCAGGGCAACGGAGGCAATCTGCTAAAGGAAAATAAAAAACAAGCCATTTGTTCCAAGTGCAATTACACTGTTTCAGCTGCAATTAGACCGTCTGTAAACCTGCGACCGGACTGCTAAACGGTGGGGACAGCCATCGACATACTGTAGGATTCTGCAGCCGGGAAACGCTGGATGTTTTCCAGCATGGTGGGATGTGGTGGGACTGTTTGTTCGTACACGTGTAGTGTTGTTTCATTCGAATGATTTTAAGGTTGTTGTGTGGACTTTGGCCGCCTGAATTCGCTCAAGGAACAAAAACAAATCACCTCGACCCCGAACTGTAATCTTAGTCACATGACGGCTGTGAAGGGTAAGGCTTCAT
>JAQNCA010000006.1:22407136-22418344 GCA_029783725.1 Acanthurus tractus | reverse complement strand
TCCGATCTTTTCTCATTTATATTTGCGACTCATCCTATACATTATTGTTTATTTTTTATATATACTTTGCACGTAATTATTATTATTATTATTATTATTATTATTATTATTGTTATTATTATTATTATTATTATTATTATTATTATTGTTATTATTATTATTATTATTAATAATAATAATAATATTATTATTATTATTATTACCATTATTATTATTATTTATTTTTTATTATTATTGTTGTTATAACAGTTGTATACAGTATTATTATAACAGTTACAGAGCTTTTATTCATATTTAATTTATGTTGTTTTTACAGATAGTTTCTTATTATTAGATCAGTTTTATTGTATAGTTTGAGGAAAATATTATTAGGTGTATTTTATAAGCAACTTATCAGTTAACAGTTTATATTTGATGGGTGTAAATTAATGTAGAAAACAATTTCACATAGAAAATTAGGTAGTTTGGACTATACCGGTACAGGCCAAGTGTTTTTGTTCAATTTAAAGACACATACCGTGAGCAGATTGTGTTCTATCACATATTTCTGTCATAAACAAACTTGGTGTGTGTGAATACAAGACTTTTAGAAAAAAATTAATTACAAAAAATTCAATTAATGTTTTGAAATTAGCAAAAAAATTGCTTTATTTGCTGAATTTCAGTCGATATTCACCCTGTTTCAAGGAAAACATCTTATAATAGCCGTTCCTCTGTTTATAATTGTTTTGAAAATGAAATATTTAAACTTTCACTAAACAATCAGATTGATCACCAACAGTAACCGACAGACTGAGACAATAAACTTCTATTGACATAAAACTTTTGAGACTTGCTTCAGCAGTTAAGTGTTGGGATATTTATTGTCCAGATCATGAAAAAAATCTGACACATGTAAGTACACAGTGTACTCACTCGCCTTACAGAAACACTGACTGCCAGTTTCCTTTCCTGCTCTGCCATTCTCTTATTGCACCGGACCTTTCAAAGAAATGCACCAGGAGTTCCAGCAAATTACAGAACCTTCGGTTTTTGATCAGCAAATCTTCAGAAGGGGGCTTCTTCAAAGAAATAACTTCCCACTTCACTTCTTAAGCTGAACAAAAACTCCTCTTAAATGAATGGCTTTTGCTCACAGCTTGTGGCCGCAGCTGGCAGTATTGTTGCCCACTCTCGTCCTCTGGCCACAGAACAGACGGACGGACGGATGAAGGGCGATAGAGGGGGTTTGACACAACAGGTACAAACACATGAAACGACCGCAATTATTGTCCTTCGTCCTTCTCGACACCAGCGTTGGACTTGACGAGGTGTTTGGTTGATTTATTTATCTTTTTTTTTTTGTTGTTTTTTTTTTTTATTTCTCACCATGGCAGGTTTCCTCAGATGACTTTTTTGTCAAGCATCAGGATAAAAAAGCTCAAGCAAAGAACATGATTGATTTTCCTTTTTTGCTTTAATGAACCACAGAATATCTGAATAGCACTGCGGGCCATTGATCATCAATGGAGGTGTGGATGGAAAAAAAAAAGACACAAAAACAAACTTTAGAAAAAATACCTGCAGGAACACATGGTCTCAATTCATAATTTTTTATTTATTTGTGTTTGTTTGCGCCAAAATTAGTAGTTGTCATCAATTATTACAATGGCCAAATTATCCCAGTCACCAAAATTTATATTTGCATGTTAAGTTTCCGTAAATTATAGATATTTTGAAAATTTAGGTTTCTTTATGTGTCAATTTTCTTTTCTTTTTGTGACAGTACCATGGTTAAAATCTGGTTCAATTTAGGCACAAAAACCACTTAATCGTGCTTGGTAAAAATGTTTTGGCTTAAGTTCTGTTGCACAAAAAAAAGAAAACAGCTGGAAAATATTTTGTCGTCACATTAAAAATATGCAGATTTGTCTGTTTGAAACAAAAAACAAAAAAGGTCCCAATGAATATGACGCTTTCACCTCTCCTGCCTACCTTTTGATGAGAAAAATCAGCTCATATTCATGTAATCTGAACTATGTTACTTTGATATGTTTAAGTAACTTTGTTTTACCAATGAAAGTCTAAATTTACATGAAACACATGCCCCTGATTTCCAAAATGACCCATGAAATCTCTTTTTTGGTGTATTCGTCAGAACCGTCCAACAAGTGAATGCTATAAAAAGAACAACATGACTGTTTTATGGTCAGTTTTCACTACAGCTGGCTAAAGTTTTCAAAAACTGTCAGTAATAGTCAAGAAAAGATAACACTCATGGTTAAAAACACCATCCTTACTGCTGGTAGGGGGTTGGTAATGAAAAGCAGCACCCGAGTAAGACACTCTGTTGCCTCATCGATCCGCCAAAAACCCTCCACTTTAAGAGGTTTTTTGGTGTGTAGGACAACTTCTTGATATTTTTACCTTCACTCCTGACAGTCATAGTTCACTCAGATGCTGCAGATCCTTTTAAAGTAAAATGAAGGTCAGATCAGGTTTTGGACACACAACCTTTTCTCGACAGTCTGGACACAAGCTGTGAAAATTCAAAGTCTCCTAAAAATGACCATCCGTCATGGTTCCTTTTGTCTTTAATTGGTATTTAGTTACCCAAGGCTCTGCTTTGCCGCCATGTTTGGTCCAAGAAATTGTGCAACGGTTCCACTGACCTCCATCTTCCTCTTTGCTCATCTCATTTCATTCAGTGAAATCTCTTCACTTGACCAGGCATTGTGGGAAATGTAGCCTTGAAGTGTTGCATATAGGCTCCCTCTTCGTATAATGTCTAATACACTCAAAGTATGAAGCAAAACTGGACGCTTTCTCCTCATTCAAGGGCGTGCAGACATATCAGCAATGTTTTACACAAGTGAGCAGAGAAAAGATGACTAATCTGAAAACCAATCGGCCATCATGACAACAATTAAGATGCTAGAGACAACGGCTAATGTTTCACATCTACAAGTGTTTCTTCATCTCTATGTACAGAAATCTGCAAATGAATGCAGGTACAGTAAGACAAGAAAAAGATTAAAGAGAAACTGGATTGTGAGACTGAATTTTGTATAATGCATTTTACTTTTTTTTGCTCTACATGGATTCAAAAGTCGGCTCAAACTGTAAATGGTCAATGCTCCTCAAATAGCATCTGACACTGAAATCTTGCCCTTTGCTAACAGAGTCTACAGTCATTTGCAGAGATAAATGTTTTCCCCAAATTTAAGTGATTTAATCAACTTCAGATACTGAGAGAGACTTTTAAAGACCAGATGAAGGTTTGTGGCTTTCATGTCAACTTTGTCTTTTTTTTTAAAGATGGAAAGCCTTAAATTGTCCAGTCAGGGTGGGAATCCAGGTGAAAACTGAACAAAAAATAACAAAAAATATCTCACTCACCCTTGTGTTTATTCATATCTTGTTTGCTTTGATTACTGCAGAAACCAAATTAAGTTTTATTCACAGACGCACATCTTTCCCTAAAACTTGGACAAGTAAAACTACATGGCCATAGGATGTATGGCAGGAGTGAATAACTTGAAGTGAATTTGGTTGAACTAACTTTTTATTAATGTAATTTTGGTTGAGCTGATATCTAAAGCTCACTAGAGTAACAGCTGAAAAGGACGATCACACAGAAACACGTCAGTTTTAAAATCATTGTTTTCCTGGTGCGGAAAACCCGTAAAATGGTCCTCTGTTGATGCACTTTCCCTGGTTTTCTGTTAGCCCTGCAGAGAAGTTAGTGTTAGCTTTTTGGCTAGGGGCACTATAGTGATCACACACACACACACACACACACACAGCCCCTAGGGGTTGTTCCGGTTTGCCTGGGGGGGGCACAGCTGGGCCTGTATCGAGGGATTACACACATGTACTCTATCGTCACACCTGTTGTTGAGTTATTTTCGGAGTTTTTTTTGTGGCACTTCTGGTTTGTGAGATCAAAACCTACGAGACACTTTCACATCCGCCTCACCACTCAAACCTCCGATCCATCGTACTTTTTCCATCACCACCTGTGTGACGAACAGTCAATAATGACTGCCAATGAATGAATGAGTGGTAAAATGTATGAATGGATGAGTTGTAGGCCTTTTAGTGGCATTTGTCCAACACTTTTGTCCATCATATTGCTGTTTTTTGGTTTTCAGAATCTGACTGCTGACATTCCTCTAAAGACGCCTGACAGGAAAAGAAGTCTGATCCATCAGATTATCAGCCAGGTTGTATACGAGTCTCTTTCAAACCCCACTGACGAACCTTTGGGAGGCTTCTGAATGGACAAGAGTCCAAAACAAATGTCCCTACAGGTACAATAAAAGTATATCTAATCTAATCTGACCTGGAGGTGTGTTTACAACCTGACGGATCATTTGACTTTTTGTGTTTTTCTCGCCCCGCTAGTTTCCTTTTTGGCAAAGTCTCATCTGATGAGTACATTGTTATTGATGGAAGACAGAAATGAGGGAAAGAACAATGACAAAAAAAACCTGAGTTGAATTAAATAAACAAAACATTTCTCATGAAATCCTGCAGAGTTTTAAAACTTTAAAACAATTGACAGCCTGCCACCAAACCTTATATTAAATATATGGGAAGAATGATGTGAGTTTAAGAATTTTTGCATAAAAGGACTGTACCTATGATATACTTTGTTGAGTTATCTGGATCCTTATCGAGGAAAACTGTATTTTTTGTCTCTGAACCGATGTGTTTCATTTTGTCTCTTGTCGTCAACCTCAGGGCTGAAACCAGAGGACACATCAGAGAGTGAGGATGAAAAAATGGTGGACGTGACTAAACATAATGTGAATTAAACTCTGATACAGTTCTGCCTGAGTCACACAGGACAGATTTTCTTGTGGTTGTTTAACAATGGAGACAGTAGCTCCCATGATGCCCGGCTACCTCACAATGTCATCAAACTTCGCCTTTTATTGTCACTGATTTGATTGAAAGACCCCTGGTGGCGTAAAATACGTACTGTGCATTTAAATCTGGTTGGAAAGAGAAGAATGAAAGGAATCAATCCATCCATCCATTATCTGTAACCGCTTATCCTTCACAGGGTCGCAGGGGGCTGGAGCCAATCATCTGCTGACACTGGGCGAGGGGCGGGGCTCGCCTTGGACATCAACAGCCTCACACACAGACAAATTAACACTCACACCTATTTTGAGGGGGGGGGCTTAGAGATGCCAACTAACCTAACCTGCATGTCTTTGGACTGTGGGGAGGAAAAACAGAAAACCTCCCCAAACAGAAAAAGGCCTGGGGGGGTCGAACGCAGAACCTCCTCCTTTCTTCCTCTGTGAGGCGACGGTGCTAACCACGGCGTTTTAAGTAAATCAAGGGTGCTCTTAATGATTTCTGCACAGATATCGGCGATGGGACGGAATAGAGAAGAGGCAGAGAGAAAGAGATGTGCTGAAGGATTAGCTGTGAGGAGCTTCCCCGCGGCGAGCGGGCCTTCTCTTTCCGAGGAACACCAGGAACACTGTAAGGTGATTACTGTGTCGTTTGCCATCGGTCCACTGGTTAAGCACAAGAGCTTGACTGCCTTCGCTCGGCACAATGGGAATCAGAGTTAGACTCTTTACATGTCTTTCATTTGGCGAATGCTTAAAAAAAAAAAAAAAAAAAAAGTGTACTCAAAGGAGGGCAGGGAGAATTTCAGAAATGTTTTGGGTTTCTGCTCCACTTCAGACAGCTGGGTTCCTACATTTTCTGTGTGTGTGTGTGTGTGTGTTTTTAGGATGGAGAGGAAAAAAAAAAAAAGATGGAGAAATGGGTGATGAGGGGAGGAGAGGTGGCTCTTTTCTTTTCTCTGCATAAAAGCCAGCTGTGGCCTTGCAGTGTAACAACGCGACCGGAGGAGGTGGAGACAAGATGGAGGTGGACAAACACACACCTAAACACTGAACCTCATGTACATTTAGCTGTTTGGATCAAACTAATGAGGCCTCAGCAGCACACACACACACACATCCAGTAACCTGAATCAGGTTTTTTAATTAAAACACGACCCATTTCTCTATTTAGGTGAAGCTCTTGTTGTGTTTTTGTGATTTAAACTTTGCTCTGACACAAAAAAATACAAGTATTGATTCACATATTTCTTACAAAACTGTCCAACAGTGTGTTGGATTACAATGCCATCATATATAAACACACAGAGTAGATTGGCGAGTATTCTTGTACTAATACTTTTGATGATACCACTGCTGCTGCTCATTATTGTTCATGTGCATGTACGATAATTATAATACGGTGGCCCTGAGGGTCAAAACGCAACATTTAACTAAGCACATTTCATGCAGCTACATTTTATAAAATGTTGTATTTTGACCTTCAGCGCTATAAAACAGATAATATTACAATCATAACTGTTAATAAAACTAGTTTCTGTTCTTCTACTACTGTGACTATTAGTAGTACTGATTTTGCACAGTATTGGATTGATAATTAAAGACTTCACAAGTAAACAAATATGTCATTCTATCATCAATAACAACGTGATTATTTCTTCCCTTTCCCTTCCTTTTTTCAAAACTCGAGCTGAAAAGGAGCTGCGGATTTCCCCGTTTTAAAAGGATTTCAGTGTGTGTGTTAACTGGGTCACCTCTCTATACACAGTGTCCAAGAGGCAGGAAAAGCCTCCAGTTTCTTTCACCACAGGGTCTTGTGTGAGAGTCGACTCGAGTGGGAAGAAAAGGACAGAGTAAGCACTGGGCAGCACACTCGACCGATGAGGAAGAGGCCGGGCTATATACTGATCTAAACATCTGTTTTATGTTCGGAGACGAGCCATTTTTCACCATTTTGCCCTCATAAATAATATCTGAGGTAACGGATTTGTTCACTTCCTTCGATTTCTCAGTCTGTAGCCTGCAACTGGGCATCTGCAGAACTGAATAGATATCATGTGTCACAAAAAGCCGCCATTTTTAATATATTTTAGCAAGATTACGCCACTTTATTGTGGACTGTTTGTGCAGAAGTACGTAGAATCCATTACAACATTATACCAATCACTGGACCTACATTTTAATCTTCCTCTTTTCCTCTCCATCCCCCCCTTTTTTTCTCCTCACCGCCTGTCTTTTCACATTTATTTCTCCACCCTCCATTTCACCATTGAGCCCTTCCCTTACTCATTACAGTGATGTGAGATTAATTTAAGTACATGGACTCCGTACTAAACTAGTCTATCTTTGGGCTTTTTGGCCCTTCTAAGATGTCCATGTAATCTCCGACGAGGAAAGAGGCTATTAAGGAGCCCTTCAGGAGAGGATGGAGGGAATCAAACCGAGGGCGATTGAACACAGGTAGACAAACAAACTCGCACAGTGATGCTGGAGAGAAAATGAAGGGTAATTGTAATGTATTTTTTCCTTAAATATGCCAATTTAGTTTTTCCTCCTCAAGTAGTCAACAGATATTCCAAGTCGGTGTGTGTTTATAGTGTTAAACGTTTGGTGATGCTTTTGTTTTTTTGCTGTATAAGAGACAATTGAAGCATGCAAGAAAACCTTTAATTGGACATGAAACTGGTGAAAAAACATGATGAGCCCTCTTTAGAGCCTGTGTTTGGTTTGCAACAAACATGGCGTCACAATCGGACTCTGCTCTCAGATTCTCAGGTTAGGTAGAAAAATAAAGTGATTATGCATTAATAAAAGCAAACATTATACAGTTGTCCCTCGCTATAACGCGGTTCACATTTCGCGGCCTGGCTGTTCCACAGATTTTTTTTTGGTGCAATTTCGCATGCTTTTTGTAACAGCGTATGAACACGCATTGTGTTCTGCGTCCTGATTGGTTAAGGGGCTGTAGACCATTGTCAATCAATCTCCTCCGTGCCGTGTCTCCTGTACTGTACAGAATGCGTTCGCCTTGCCAAATTTACGTAAATGTTCGATTGCTAGCAGTGTGACTCTGAAGTGCTGTATGTTTGCAAGTTTTCTGTTTTGTTTGCGAGGTTTGAACTTTGAGAGTATTTAAACAAGGGAGAAATGTGAGAAAATGTTAATGCCCGTCTGAGAAAAGTGTATAAAGTGTGTGGTGAGGGGTTTTACAGCCTTAAAAACATATATAATGATTGTAAAAAATAAAGCTAACTACTTTGCGGAGTTATTTTTTAGAACGTAACCCCTGTGATAAATGAGGGACCACTGTATTTCATTTCCGCCATATTCTATTAAAAGATTTGCATAAATCCTAAATCCTGGACTTTTAAAGTGTCTCCCTTCCGTCCAAAAGACAGAAAATTTCAGAAAACGATTATCCAATTAAGTTTCTAACCAATTAGTCCGAGCGGCTTAATTTCCTGCTGATTCAGCATTTTTTTTTTTTCCTGCAACCCTTTTTTTCTCAAAAGGCTGCATCTTGAAAGACCCACGTATTTCCCACGTGCTGAGGCTGTGCAACCGGGATTCCCCCCCGAAGAAATACTCGATATACAGTCAAATCCCTCTGATTTATTCGGTCAATGTCTGCCTCATCCACTCTCACTGTACAATGCATGCGGACTACCGGAGGGACCGGATTGATCTTCTGTCAGACTGGAACCGGGGCTCTTTCTCTCTCCTCTCTGATCAGCCCTGTTGTGATTCCTTCAACCAAGGAGATCAGCTCTCACCGGAGGAAGAGTGTAAATGGGTTCAAATATGTTAATTATTAATGAGAAAATTACCCCACCAAAGTCCATGTGGAGTTTTGTTTGTCTGGGCAGGTTTGTGCCAGACTCCTTTTTTCTACGTATCACCTGTCTGAACCAGAATAGATTCAGGCCCTAAAAGCTTCGATATAGAACTGAGTATTTCATAAAAATCTCATTCTGTGCGAGATTTAACATTAAAATAATCACTAAACAATAGCTGAAATGTGCTCTGATTCTATTGTTTTAATGCATTTGGCAAATAAAAAGAATACAGTGCAGACGAGATGAGGAGGCTCTTGTGCTCACGGATGCGAAAGTACGTAGAAACACACGAAGCATCCGGAGAAGAAAAAAGACGCTCTCTCCGGCCTCCGCCTGCCTTGTCTCTTCTAATTATTTTATCCTTTTGTTCTGCTGTTCTCGTTTTGTCATTTTGTTCTGAAGCATCTTCTCTCAGGAGTGAAAATACAAGTTTAAAGCTCAGATGAATCATCAAGTTGATGTTGTCTTTTCCTAATGAACAGCAGTTTCGATGTGGCAGCCTGTCACACACACACACATATTCGTACATATGCGTATACATCAGCGATGCTACGAGAAAAGCTGGATCATATGTTTTCTTCAAGAAAGTGGGTTCATATGACGAATATACGATAATTTTTTTAATGCACTTGCTTCGAAAAAGGCCCAAATCTTGTCTGAAGGACGAAGTCGCTCGTTCTCACGGTGTTTCGTCGCTCATCTGATCGGTTGTTTTTTAGTTTTTAGCTGCTTATTTTTCACAGTTCGGCTGAGTCCAGACGTCATATATTACCTTTATGTTTTCGCTATCATCACAGGAAATATCTCCATGTTGTCTGGCTTTTCCCAGCATCTCTGATGGGTGAAGGGTTTCTTTAAACACACCCAACAATGACGTCAAGGAGCACCGAATGACCTTGAATTAAAACTCCTACGTCACTGCAGCAAGTCAGTCTGTTCGAAATCTACAGGAAAAACTTCTCAGCTGGTGTTGAGCTGCTTATTAGCCTTCACGTGTTTGCTAGCTGTTAGGTAGACCACATTTTGAGTTGTAAACTCTCTTTGAAAGTTAAATTGTACCTGATTTTGGCGTCTCTAGCACTTGGCTAAAATAAGTGAAACCCTTTAATAAAACAGCTGTGGTTTCAAGAACGGACCGGTTTCCCATCTTGGAAGTTTGTAGAAGAAAAACTTCTGTTGTCACGTTACTTTCAGATCCAAAAATCACCAAGATCTCACCTGCCAGGTCCCTATACTTAACCTGTGGGTTGCATTAGTTAACCTTAAAAGTGCTTTAACCAGCTACATGCTGGAGACACATTTTAAAACATACATGACACAAATCTGGTACATAAAAATAATACACAAATCTTTTACATCAAAATCTTTATTATTTTGCCGGTTGAATTATGGAAACACATACGAGAAAATAGTTGTGAGATCATTTGTGATATTGATACTAATACTGATAAAATAATTGAATTATTCTAAAGGCAGTGAGGAGGACACACCACCTATGAGCTCATAGATGAACAAATTTTTTTTATCTCATTTTACAAAAAACTGCATTGCAAACTGTCTCTTTGTTATTTTTACATGTTTTTTCCCTTTTTAAAATCACCTTTATATTTTATTTTATTTTTCTATGTAAGATGCTTATTAAGTTATACACAATGGTCACATTAGACTGTATTAAAAGTGCAGTTTTGCCGTAAAGGGACGTCTGAAGCACTTGCTGAAGATGCACATTAGTGGGCTGTAAGTATGGAAAGGAATGTAAATACATTTACAAGCACCGCAGTTAAACACAACACCTTTAGGGCACTCATGCCTGTCATGAGCATTTCCATTTCTTGCCACTTGTGCTTCGACTCCACGACTACACAGGAGAGTATTGTGCAATCTCAACTCCAAACTGTGTCACGGAGGAATACATCTTTATATCAGATTTGATATTTGGCCAATAAACACATATCAAGTATTTGAGTAATCCCTAGTATGTATGTTTTGTCACATTTTTTAATTACTTTTGAGTTGAAAAGTTCACCCAGCCATTCAACTGGACAGATTTATCTTCAGACGACGACATATTTGTCTTTCAACAAGATTATCATCTTTGTAACAACCCCGACTGAAATCTCACGTGTTGTAAAAGTCCATCACGGCTTAGTTAAGAAATGATTGCAGAGTCTCAGGTCAAGGTACTCTTCACCTGAAACTGACCACACAGCCCAGTTTGTCGGGCTGCCATTCTTTTACCGTTCGAGACAAGAGGAGTATTGATCCGGAGGATTCTCTTAAGCGCTGTAGTTTGTCCTCTGAGGGTGCAGCTGAAAGCCTGGAATGGAGAAGTAAACAGGCACTTGGTAAATAAAACACCTAGGTCAACACAGCCATTCCACCCATTAACCTGGAGCAGGTTTGGCCATTCTGTGAGGTTTTGCTCTTTGTGTGGTGTGTGTGTTATGTGTGTGTGTGTGTGTGGAAGTGGGCAAACCTGTAACTAGTTAAACAATAAGAGCTTGGTCATTCAGGGGTCAGAG
>JAQNCA010000006.1:22316390-22328475 GCA_029783725.1 Acanthurus tractus | reverse complement strand
ATCGTCCACTCGCGCAGTTCTTTGTACCAATTAGTGGTTTCTGCCAAATTCGGAGGAGGAGGTGGAGGAGGAGGAGGAGGAGGTGCTGTGATGTGTATCTGGACAGCACATGTTGATACGCACCCTTTTTTTTTTTTAATCTCCCTTTTTATATGTTTCTCTTTGATGCGTAATTATCATTTTTCGGAGATATTCACACGGTTCGTCGAGGTTCCACAATCTTATCTCACGTATCGCGGGTTTGCGTTATAGCCGGCTTACATGCACGTACAGATGTGTGTGTGGTTGGATGGTGGGGTGGGAGGGGGGTCGCTAAAGGGTTTCTGAATGCATTACATACACACACACACACCCCCCTCCCAAAACACAAAGAAAAAAAAAAAAGCAGTGGCAGTGATGAGAGGTGGGTAGTACAGGGGGGAGATAAGGTTGTGAGAGCAGGAGGCTAAATTTAAATCGTAATTGGCCGACTTCCACAAGCTTGTGGGCATTTTAATGAGTCATAATAACTTCATTTAAAACCAGCTGAGCAGAAAATAGATTGGAGAGGAGCCTGTGGCTAGTATGGATTTGTGTTGCCTTGTGCTTTGTGAGTGTGTGTGTGTGTGTGTGTGCGACGGGCGTGCGCGTATTAAGCTTGACTGTAAAACCTACAGACGTGCACACACACACACACACACATGCACACACACACAAACACACATGTCGTGCAGAACCTAAGTGGTGCGACATGTATCCAGGACAGCTCGCAGAGAAGCACTGAGCTCCCTTTTTTCATGCAATGTTTGCGTGTTGATGGACCGTAATGACACAATCGACACACTTTCCAACGTGGCGACCATGACGGCGTTTGTCAGACACAATAACTCTGCAGTTACGACTAATTCCACAACGCTCAGTTCCCGAATAATATCGAGTGCGAGGATGGAAATAGATTTGCAGAAGAGCAGAAATTTGAAAGAAAACAGGAACTGAAATTCCAGATTATCGTCCGGCCGCACAGGTGTTTTTATTTAGCCTGACTAGACCTGTCCTCAGCACTTTGTGGGCACACACAGATATGACCGGCGCCTGTACGTCCTACCTGCACCCTTGCACCTGCGTCGTCAGCGGCGATGCATTGAGTTGTGTGACCTTACGTAATTTGCATTGTTCTGTTGCTTCGCCCTCCTCCACCCTCCGGGCAGACGGCATTGCAACGTTTGAAATTGCTCACAGTTTGCTCACATCGCAGTCTGCTTAATGCAATACGGTCTTCATCATTATGTAACGTCAGAATGTCTGGAGATAATAGTTATCCTGTGCGATGGGCTCAAAGTATGCACAAAGTCATGTACAATCAATATTCAACCAACCACAGCCATGCATATTGATGAGTTTCGTCCTGCTGTTGCAATGCATGATGGTAGTTAACTGAACGTATAGACGAACTCGAGTAGTTTATTAAAGTGCACATAATATAAAGTCCACTACACTGAGCTTCATATGTGGTTAATTATTGAATGAGACGGCTCACGTCCTCTGTGTTTAAAGGTGCTGAGATTAAAGAAAATGTATATAAAGAAATGCAGAGAATTATCTATAGATTAATACTATTATAGAGATATTTTCTTTATCATTTAGAAGGCCCATCAGCCAAACTAAATCTATAAATACACTTAAATTCCTGTTGTGCAGCATGTAGTATTCTATGTAGCTATGATTCAGTTGATGGTAGAAAATTATTTAAAATTATCTTCACAAATAAAATGTTTTTAAGTTTCCAACACTTTCAATTTTTCACTTTTTTTATTCATAAGTTCAACTGATTTCTGCAAAAAGCTTTCACATTTTGTAGCAGATAATGTCGCCGTGTCTCTTAAACTCCCTTTCAAACTCTCCTTCCCACTGTATTAAGTCACATGTGGAATTGTGCGACTGTCTCGGTGCCACGGACCTTCTGTCACATGCGCTAATATCCAAGCGTGAAATGTGCTGTCTGTCCGAGGCTGCTGCGTCTTGTAAACTGTCCGGTCTGCTGTGAGCGCAGCCGACGCTCCCCCTCCGTCAGCCCGCCGAACACTTACTGTCGCATCAAATCAGAGCATCGTCTGACAATCCTCCCTGAGTATTGTTACCATCATCTGCTCGCGAGCCGGTTCGGTGGTGGTGGTGAGAGGGGGGGAGTCGCACCTGAGAGGGGAAGTAAGAGTTGTGCCGTGAGACAGACGGCTTGTGACAGTCCTGCCAGAAATAAGAGTAAAAAAACTGCTCCTGTGTTAACAAAAAATGCCTCAGATTTCTTCAGCATTATGGCCCCACAGTCATACATTGTTGTGGTAATGATACAACAGTGTCATACATTCACATTCGACTATTAGATTTTCGCTGCCACTTGTCGCAGTTTTCTGTAATGAGCCCCCGGTATGCACTGACATCGGCAGAAATGGAAGTCAGCCATTCAGTTTTGACAGCTCTTTCATTGTTTCACCAAAGTGTGTGTAATTAGGCAAGTTTTACACGAGTGTGTGGACAGTCACACACATCTCTGCTCGCATGTCTTGTTCACTTGTGCTGTTAAATTTTTTGAGGGGGGGCCTGCTGATGCATTAGGGCTTTCAAATGGCGGCTGTGTTAAGCCCCAGCTTCCCCCCCCCCCCCTCCATGTTAAATAAATGGGCAAGCAAATGATTTTTTTATTCAAACTTAACTGCACCATGTGACGGATTAAATAATAATTGAGTGCATGTGACGTTTTTCTTTGCCCCTATTCTTCGCTAGAATCTTTTTTACGCCGCATCCTCTTTTATAATTTAATATAATTCAACACTTAAACTCGTTCTTTTGACTGTTTTTTTTTTCCAAAAGTTGCTTTCGCGTACTAAAAATGTGTTTGTAAACTTGATTGAAATGTCATTTTGTCTTTTTTTTTTTTGTGTAAAGGATCTAGATTCTGTCACAGTCCCAAGTGGAGGGGGGGATGTTTGTGACACAAATGGTACTAAAAGTAAATATTCTCTCAGGCACGACCTTTTTTATTGCATTATGTAAGTTGGCCAATAGCTCTGGGAAACTTTTTAGATCAATTTCGCAGCGCAGATTAGAAAGCTATGAATCCCATTTATGGAAGAGCTCCCTCATGAAATGCTCTTTGAAACTTTTATATTTTGGGATGAAGAGAGAATGAACCCAGCTAAGCAAAGATCTGCCGACGGCACTTTCATGTGGGGGGAAGAAAGAAAGCAAGAGAAAGTGAAAGGAGACAGAGCGAGCTAGGCAGAGGGAGAAGATAAAAGCACTCCCAAAGCCATCTGGAAGTAGCCAGGACACACAAGGATTGCTTTTATGCTACTAATTCCACTGGGAGGTGCGACATAAAAGCAAAGCATGGATATTGTGTTATAACTGTTGAAAACAAGCAAGTGGCCACAGAATACTAATACGGCCGGTCAGAGGGAAAAGCACTTCAATCCAGGGGTAAACAGGCTTTTTAGGTGCCCCCCCCCCTAAAAAAAAGAGATATATTTATTTATTTTCCTCTTTTTTTGTTTTGGAAGAAGTACAGGGTGTTTTTAATTCGCAACTATCAGTTCACAATCTTTCGAAACAGTTTTTTCGACACACCGCGCAGAGACTTGAATGCCGCAACGCATCTGTACTGTGTGATCTATTTAATTTGATAATTAGCTACTGGCTGTGTTTTTAAACGCATGCAGAATACTAATTATGATCTATACTCTTCTGACTATTGATTCTCGAAACGTAGCGGTCAACGTTGGCTGTCCGTTAAAAAAAAGAAAATAGAAACGACTTCGCCGGTTTGAGCGCAGCTTCGAGAAACTCTCGTCTCCGACTTGTTTCTGTCGTCTCTCCGCTGTCTTTAATAAACCCTGATTCATTTTCATTATGTCAGATGTGGAAGAGAGCATTCAATCATGATTTTAGATAAAATTCTTGGCTGACATCTTAATTAAAACAACACAATGCAATAAATCAATAAATTGTCTCAACCCGCAGTCTGTCTGTCTTTCTGTCTGTCTGAGCTGCAAACTGATGCACCAGTTGCTTTTCTTTTGTTGCATCTCAGACAGAATAATTTGCTCCCCCAAGTAATTAATTCATATGTCATTTATAATAGAATTGCATAACTTGTATTACTAAAACGCTACCTGCTGTTATGGCCAGCTACCACCGGTTACAACTAAATCAACAAGCTGAAGTGCTGTTGCAAGTTTGGGTTGATTTAGGATTTAAACAACAAGCTCTCGTATAAGATCTTTTGTTTGTTAAGGTTCAGGTTTTATACATTTAAAGAATGCTTTAACTAAACCAATAAGACAATGCAATAAGATTTAAAAAACAACATGAAAGCAGCTGCAGTGTTGCACATTTCCTGGATATTGCAAATCTGCAAAATTCAAGTGGCTTACTTATGAGCGTATTTAGCAAATTACAAATAAAAGTGCAGTTAGGGTGAGAGGTTTAGCCCATTAATAACCCTGTTTGTTTCAGTTTGATTAAATATTTTTAAAAGAAGAAATCGTTTGGAATCGCAGCCAGTGAAAGTTCCCGAGAAACAGCCTCATGAAATGTCCACTAAATATGCAAACAGATCTCTGCGGGTTGAACTGAGAGACATAAAGAGCACAAAGACGACGAGATGAGTGCACGCAGAATGACAACAGCTCTCGCCACCAGTACAGATGTTTCTGTCAAACCGTCACCCACTTTCTGACTCGCACAAAAACCTTTGAAATGTTGGAAAATTCGATGTAAACTGGGGGATGTTTCTATCAGTTTGGTAGAAGTGAATAAATCAGCTCCCCCCGACATCAAAAAGCGCAGCCAGCTGGAGAAAAAAAAGTTAAAAAATATGAAAAAGTGTCTCAACCTCGGTGGCGTTTGCTGCTGGTGGCACAGATTAACGCAGATTATCAAAGTTTCATCATCTCTGAGGTTAAAAGCCTCAGATAAATATGACAAGAGTGACTGAGTCTTAACTGGTTATTTGGTCACCGCATGTTTGATAGATTTTTGGTGCAAAAGTGCTGAAAAATAACCTGAAAGTGTTTCTGTTTTTGATTTTTTTCAAAATTCATGCATATAAAATTCATGTAGACATCAATTCACTTCCATTTAACCATCCAGGAAGTTGAAAACTGACGACTGAAATAAAAAAAAAACATACATTTCTATATATTAATATTAAGTATAAATGTTGTTCATGTTAGAAATAAAATTATAATAATTAGAAAATATTCTGAACAGCTAAATTTTGTTTTCAGGTGAACATAATCAATGCATTAAAGTGCATTAAAGAATTAACCTTTGGTATTTGTTATGACACACTCCAGCGTACGAACTGAGATAAACTATAGAAATGAACACGGAATAAAAAAACGTAAATCTTTAAAAAAAAAGAAAAAAATCTCGAGAGGCCGTCAAGGTAACAACAAGCGAAGAGAAGAAGAAGAAAAAAAAAAACAAAAAAAGGAGTGAAACTCGGAGAGGAACAGGAGAGGACAGGCAAACCCTTTGAACCGTACAGTCACCATTTGGCCTATTTCTGCCTCAGCTGATTGTACACCCCCGCCCCACTTCCCCCTCCGCCCACTCCGGCACTTCTACCTCCATCCGCACACACACACACACACACATACACACACACACACACACATGCATGCACACATACACGCATAAGCGCACACATACTTCCCAACTTTTGGCCGCCTGCCAAGAGCTGTCATTGCCTCTACAGTATCAGTTCTGCTGTATCTATATCCAGAGCCGCGTGAGGCCCGTGCACCAACGTTACGGGGTCCGCCGGAGTGAGAGAGGGCCGGCAAATCCTCGGGTCCCGAGCCGCCTTAACAAGTCCACTTTGATCAGAGTTATAAAAAGAATTATTTTTTGCACACAATTTTTTTTTTTAAAAGAAATACTGATAATAATTTACCATTTAAAACGCTTTTAATAACAAAATTTTATGCAAGAATTTTATATAATTGCAACTTTTTAGGACCCAATAAGTCAAACTATGAAACATTATATTTATTAGAATGAGTACAAACATTGCTTTATTTAGGACTCCTGTGTGTTGTGTATATATATATATATTTAATGCAGTATACATAAACTTTATTGTTGCTAACTTAATTGTAGCCAGAAAGCTGAGCTCAGTCTCTCGTAAATGGTTGGATTTCAATGTTATCTGTGCTTTGTGTCTGGAGAAAATCTGAACAAAAGGGATTTTCTACCTTTTTTTTTTTTATACTTTACTCACTAAATAATATCCTCGCTCTGACAGCCCATTTGGGGGGAAAAACAGATGACTTCATGGAAAAGAGCTGGTAACCTCTGTATGGTGTCATTTGGCAGAGAAGTCTGGCCTGATGACTACAAGTTATGTGGTATTTTGAGGTAAATTTATTCCCCCAAATAGCTCTTGTTGTGAGATTTCCCTAATTGATCCGATTTGCCCGTTTGAAGTCAGCTCTTATTATGTTTTATGTGGAAGATTTAACGGGGTGGAAGAGAAGATTTTTGGAATCAGACAAAATAAACAAGTATGTAAATCAATGCACCTGAGTGCAGTAAAAAAAAAAAAGAAAACAACTGCATGTTTCAAGCATTTCCTGTTGTTAAAACCGTTTGGATATCCTATCATCTGCACTCTCAGCCAAGTCTCTAGTTGTTTCTGTTTGTTCAGCTCTGCCTCTTTCCTGAGTTGAACTGGATTACATCAGCACATGTTCAGCTATGTTCTAATTGTCTTTATAATCTCTCTGTCTGTAACTAATCCGCGTGCCACAACATGGGAACATGCAAACATATTTGAGACTTGAAAAACACAGCAACTTTTCAGTAATTTCTGCAGTTTACAGACCGAACACAGTGTTTTTTCATTGAGTTTCTGCTCTCCTTTTTTTTTTCTTTGTCACAGTTTTACTGCCCAGGTGATTACTGTATTCCCTGCTTTTTAGCCCCCATGACTCCAGCCTTAATAAACTCAGCATTGCCTTTGACAACGTGTGACTTAAAAGCAGGAAATAATGGGCCCTAAACACTAAATCTTTACAGGTTATTGACCTGGGGAAAAGGAGGGAGTGTGTGTGTGTGTGTGTGTGTGTGTGTGTGTGAGTGTGTGTGGGGTGGAGGTGAAGGTGGAGGCACCCACCAGCTCCAGTCATGATTTCTGTGCACATATGGCCATTTTGGGTCAGTGTGTATAAAAACAAGAGAAGCAGGGTAGAGCTGGATGACTGGAGGAAGGGTGAGGGGTTTTATAGTGCAGTAGGCATTAGTTCGCTTCAGTGTCGGACAAGAACGCTTACATGGATGCTCTGAATGTCCACCACGAGGGTTTTTTAATGAGCAGCAGCTCAGTGTCTCCTGTTACGCTGGTAAAAGTCCCAGAGAAACGGCCTCAGTTGCTTTCCTTGGCAGTCATTTCATGCCTGCTACTTCAGATGAAGTAAAAAATACAAAAAAAAAAAAAAACCCCAAACAGAGCGACAAGTGTTGCTTGAGTCTGGATTCGGTGCGGTTACCTTCAACCTCAACCCAACACCAGCAACCCTCAGGCAGCAAACTGCAGCCAAAATTAGTTTTCCTGCCCCAATCCAGCGGCCATCTCATCCCTTCCTCTCCTGAACTATAAATGCATTTACAGCACTGTAAAGGGGATGTCAATTGCTGGATTCCCAGCAGCTGGTCGGGCAACCATCTGTGGTGGTCACGGGGGTAAGGGTTCAGCCGCTGGTCAGAGTCTCAGGTATGTCTGCCTCTCTTCCCGGCACACATACAGTAAAATAAAGGGGGGAATATCTTGTGAAAATGAGCTTCCTGCTCTGTTTTTCTTGTGGCTTGGAGTTGAAGATGTTACTCGGTCCAACTCATTGTTCCAGGGAAAGATATCCCAACAACCACCCCGTCCACAATGCTACAGAAGGTGGTGTGGATATTCATGGTTCCAAGAGCATGAAGCAAGGCTGCAGGATTTGATAAAACACTCAAGATGGACTTATTTAAGAGTTCCTGACAAACTTTTAAGGAAATAAAACTAATAAGTGCAAAATTAAAGAGACGTTAGATTGTTCTTGTATCTTGTCAAGCACAATGGCAGATATTTGCTGAGCACATTCATGTTCTCAAGATGATAAACCCTCTTTGTTTCAGAGACTCAATGGTATGGTTGGATGATTGGGTAAATATATCATCTTTCAGTGATCGGCTGAGGCTTTTGGCGGTTGTTTTTTGCTAAGTTAGGTTATTGGTCTGCTTCTGAAGAACACCAGACTGTCATTCAGTGAGTTAAACCAGAACAACTGTATCACACGGCCTCACTTCGTGGTTAAACTTCTCTAAGCCCCGTTACTGGCAAGGCTTTAACGGCGAAACTGTTTGCTGTAGAAACGAGCAGGGCTTTACTCTTATTAATAATATCCAGAAAATGCCATGATCTGCAAATCTCAAACATTTCCAAGCGCTTCCTGAAAAATGTAGTCCACTCCCAGGATACAGTGTTTATTGCAACACAGATTCAGTGCTGCTTTGTGGTTATTTGAGGAGTGTTGTCAGCTTCTGCTTCTTGTCAAAACGCTTTGGGAAAATTGCCGCTGAGTAAAAGGAGCTGGTTTGAAGTTTAAGGCAGTAGAGAGTCAACAGAAACGTTCGCTAGCTGTTGAAGAAATAAACAAAGCTCAGACATTAGCGAATTATAAAAAAGAAAACTGTAAAAATTGTCCGAGTTTAGAAGATGTTGCTCTTGCTCTTAACAGCTCACAAGTGAGATAATGCCGTTGAAAACACCATGACCTCACACTGACTTGTTCCTAACAGTGTTTATCTAACCGTTATCAGATGTAGATTGCTGAGAAATTCATCCTCGATTAAATGTCGAGAACTTTCCAATTGTTGGCGATTCATCTGATTACTCCAACGTGAACGGCTGTGGGCACGTTACACATTAACTTATAGTCTCACTGTCCTTGGAGGTTGAATTGAGCGCAAGGTCAATTGGTTCAGAGCTATGTGACCTTAATTCAGCTCTGATATCACTTACAGTTACTAGATAGGATTGATAGCTGTCGGATGATTATTGATAAAGTCATTAATTTAAAAAAATTGGCAGATAGGAGTTAGAAAGGAGGGAGCTTTTAATAATAATTTTGACTCGAGGATAAACTTGCTTCAATGACAAACTACCGCTGATTCCTCAAGTGTACGTGTTGCATGTTGTGCAATATGAAATCAGCAAAGATCTCAATGAGCAGCAAAAGGCAGATTTTGTGGTTAAAGTCGGATGATGTGTTGTAATTCTCACAGTTCCTTGTCAGACCGATCTTGAAAAATTATACGACTCACTCAGCAGCACCATCTTAAACAGGCTCTATCTGCTTATATATATTTATATATATATATAAAAATATATGCATCATTATCAGTGCATCTCTCAATAAATTATATTTCTGCTACTTAACACTTCCTGCTCATCACTGCCAGTCAGCTTAAATTCCCTCGGAGAAGTTTAACTTTAAGTAGCGGGTTTAGATTTCCGAGTTTTATCTAATAAGGATCTTTAAGAGCATTTCAGACTAATAACCCGGCACTCGATGGCTTCAAGGTAAACAAGACTCTTAGGATTCATGTTCACGGTGCTGTCACAGGGACACATCTTTAAATTCTTATCACATTTGTGTACTTTAGATTAAAGCATCCCGCACTGCTTGGCTTGGTAAACATGGATGCAATGTGCGTTTCTTTCCATCGTCACCACAGGGGGTTAAGTCTTAAAAGCTACCAGTTTAACAATGCGTTTCTGAGCATCGGATTAATTTATTTAAGCTAATAATCAAGTTGATCTTAAGTTTAGTTTAATCTAATCAAGGCCTCTCTCAACAGACTTCAGTAGGTCACTCATGTCAGCATATATTTCACCCCCAGCCCACCCACCTACCCCTGTCCAACCAGGATCTATTAATACCAGACCCCGAGGCTTGTGAGAAATGGTCCACTTTGGCATTTAGAGCAGCCTAACTAACTTCCTGTCTCTTCACACCAGGAGAGCCCCCTCACTCCTCCCCGGGTGGTTCCTCTGAGCGTCCAGCTCTTGTTCCCTGCCCCCCCCCCCAGCCCCCCCAATGCATTTCTTCACACACAACCATGTACTTTCATTGCACACACATCTACCCGAAGCACCCCGAAGATATCTTTGCATCTGCGGCCTGCAGGATTCATGTCAAAGCCTCATTTTCTCTTCTCTTTTTTGAAAACAGAGGGGGGTTGAAAGCAAAGCTGAAAACACATGGCACCTTTCACCTCAAGGGGCAGCCAGGGAGGTGGGGGGAGGCCAGGGTTTGAAGAGGGTGGGGTTTTTCTTTTTTGAAACACTTGGTCAGTGTCTGGCAACAGCGGGGTAATTGCCTGGTACTGGAAAAGCAAGAAAAGGGCATATATGGCCGTGTGTGTGTTCTTACACCTGGGCAAATTACCAGTTTTAACAACCTGGATCTTATTTTCTTTTATTCTCCGCTGTCTTTCCAGGCACTTATGATGACATTTTATTTACCATCTTCATTTTACGCACAGGGGATGTGGCACCGTTCGCCGGTTTTTATGTAAGACACCGTGGGGCATCGCAAACAAAATCCATCAGAAAACAATAAACTTTTGCTCTTAAACTTGCCTGTGTGGAACCTTTTTGCAATAAGTTGTAAACTTTTTTTTTGTTTTTTTTTAAGTGATGTCCTCATGACTTGGTTTTCTCTGCAGTGAGTTAAACGTTTTCTGATGGAAAGACAACCTCGAGATACAAGATCTTTAAAACACACTTTTACTTCTGTTCTGTTCTGTTTTACGTCTGCAATCTTGTAAATTAAAAAACTTAATCTATAACATATCAAAGTGCGTCAAACTAGATCAGCTAGCTGCTCTTTCAGACTAGACTTAGTCACATTGCAAACAGCGACAGATCTAATGTGCTGATGTTTAACATGGGGGCCATATAAGTGGAGTTGAGATGGTGAGATAAGATAATGGTGGTGGATGTAAAGTCAGCAGATCAGCAAAGTTGTGATCATCCTGCAGGAAGCGTGAAAATCGTCACCAAAAAGTGCATTCAAGACATTTTACTTTAAATCAAAATGATCAACTAAAGGTATAAAAAGATCCTCAAAGTCAGAAGATTCATCAGTTTCGTCATAAATGTTTTCATTTTTTAAGGAAAGTGAAACAAACTCGAGTCATGAAAAACAAGAATAATCACGATTACATCAATGCTGATGATAAGACATCAGTTTTTTCCAAAACCCAACATGAGCGTCATGTTCCCTGCGAACACACTCACGTAAATCTGATCGTTTTTATCTCAAACGTGAAACCTCGTGACCTTTTTTTTGGTGAATGATAGACGAAGACTTTTAAACGATGCGTGCGCGTTTGCGTCCGTTTGTGTCAAACCGGGTTTCTCTGACGTCAAGACATTTTGAAGGTGAGGCAGATGAGAGAGGATGAAGTGGATGGGGAGGAAGGGATTGCAGGGAGTGATGAGGAGGAGGGAGGAGGAGGAAGGAGGAGGGACGGATGTGTGGACTGAGATGCCCTCGATCTCCCAGGGGGCAAAAAAAGCTCTGGAAATGGCTCCGTCGTTCAGAGAAAGTAAGGCGAAGGAGGGCGAGGGAGAAACAAACAGCACAAGAGAACAAGGAACAGCGAGGGCAGAGAACTGTCTGTGACCTACTGGACAAACAAATTGGTTTGCTGGCAAAATGGATTAAGAGGTTGAGCTCGGCAACAAAAAAAAAAACAAGGGTGACTGATGTTGCAATGCAAGCTCATCCATTTTGAAGGTGGGGGGGGGGTGGTGGTGGTATGAATTTAGAGGCTTCATGTGGAAGTGTCTCGTGTATTTTTTCCTGTGTATATATATGTGTGTGTGAGAGAGTGTGTGTTAGTGTGCATGCGAACGCTCTGCAAGTCAATATTTGTCTGCTTTGCCACGTCCCTAGACATCCCATTCGGCGCAACAGACCGTAAAGCTGTCAAATGCGACCTGAATATTCTCTGTCTTCATCTGCTTCATCCTTCTTCCTCTCCCTCCTCCTCC
>JAQNCA010000006.1:22258271-22276169 GCA_029783725.1 Acanthurus tractus | reverse complement strand
GGGCTTGAAAATCTCTCTTCGCCTCATTAAAATGTCTTGCTGGTTAAAAACTGATGTCTAAGAACATTCTGCTGCCGCCAAGCTGTTGCACCAAGACCAAGTCTGCTCATATATGTGTATAATGTGAATTACATCACTATAATATAATAGAAATGTTGACGTACGTATGAAATGTCCAAATTCAGTGCATCCACAGTTTGACAGGAACAAAAACAGCAACATTTTTGACTGGCGAGTCTTTCCGGCAACTGAATTTTGAGTTCGAGTGCGTCGCCATGATTATAGCCCGCGTTATCAACTTGTGTTTCAGTGAATGTAATTTTGAAGTCTGATCCACCCCACTGGCCCCTCTTGGCCCTTCACCAGTCGTACATGGCGGGGGCCCCGGAGCCTCCTGTTGAAAACTCCCTCCCTCCCTCGTTGGCCGGCAGGGGAAGAGCGAGCCAGTTGTCGCGGCCAGGCTGGCTGAGAGCTGGGGAGGCCAGCTGTAGCACAGGAGCTGCTCCCTCTCATTTCCACTTCATTTATCTGCCCCCCCACCACCACCACCTCCCTCCTCTCCCTCCCCTCCCTCCCTCGATCCATCCATCCCTTCTTCCTTTCTCTTCCTCCCTCTGCCAGTGGACCAGCACTCTCTCCATGCTGAGCTCCACTGTGCCCAGTCAGCTGTGGCAGAGCAAATGGCATCTCTTTGTTTCTTCAGCCTCTTCCTCAAAGACACGGAGAGTTTAACTGCCCTCGTATGTTTGTTTCTGTCTGCTTTCCACACTCATTGCTGAAGCCGTTTGGTTGGGGTTTTTTTTGTTGTTGTTGTTTCTTCTGGATAAATCACCACTTTTGTCAGTCACTTTTTTTTTTTTTTGCTAAGCGTCTATTTTTTTTTTTCTGGATGTGTATAAATCAGTTTATTGCTTCAGTAGCAGGAGATTTACAAGCGACTGGAGGGCTGGGTGGAGGTTTCTTGTTATAAAAATGATAACTGAAGTCATGCAGGAAATAAAGAAAAAGTAAAGGAAACTAAATCACTTCCAGATTTGACCCACTGTAAAGCCGAGCCAGGTCCAGACAGAGCTCTCTCTCTGTTTCCTTTTCCCTCCCTCCCTCCTCTCTTTGGTATGAATCTGCCGTATCTCATTCCCCAGCGCTAATTCCAATTTAATTGCCAGTAGCCCGAAGCCTCCTCAATAGGAGTAACAAATGGTTTGATTCTGTAGACTTCATCAGACTGCATTTTAAATGCGACACAGTAACCCGGTGCGAATGCCAATGAAGCCTGGCGAGTAGCTCCTCTGTTTACTAATTATCCTTTTTCTTACTCCGAGCCACACTGCACAAGTTGTCTGATTAAATCGGATTTGTGGGGATTGGAGGGTGGGGTAGGTGGGTGCTCCGGTGGTGGTGGTGGTGGTGGTGGTGGTGTTAGGAGGAGGGCGGGTGGATTGGATGGCAAGCACGGTCCGTCTTTGTAAATGATCCGCAAAGTCCACAACACCAAAAGGGGGCCGGCGGTGCAACTGTAAATCATGGCAAAGGGCTTCGCCGCCGCCGCTCACGTTGACATTAATTCCCAGCTTGCAACGTTTATGATCTTTACAGTCAGCACGGTGGGGAGGAAAAAAACAAATACATGCCGCTAAATAAATTCTAATGACAGTTGAGGATTTACAGCGACTGCAGTCGTGCAGAGGACGAGTCTGAGCTTCCTGTAGACGCTTTTTGAAGGTGGCGTCTGCAAGATCTGGGAACGTTTTTAGGCTTCGTGCAACATTAATGCAGGTTTTTCTGTCTCTATACACATCATCTGTTTTTCACTTAAAGAAAATTACATTTAGTTGGTTTATTTTTACAGCTGTTGTTATTATTATCCAATTAAAAGACCGACACTAAAAAATGTTCTGTATTAGTCTCTGGACTCTCTTTGACTCCCCCACTTCACCTGAGGAAGCCACAAGCCTTTTTCTTGCTGCTGAGGACATAATTATTCAGAAATCCTCTACAAATATGTACTTTCATTGTTGAAAAAGCCCGAATAATTCCCTCAAACAGCTGGGTGCTGTATGTCTCAGTAAACATTACTCAAACAAGAGTGCACACGTCGGAGATGCTGTTTCCATTTGCAGATTAATACATATTTGATGCTGCTGTGAGTATTTATGGCAGCAGGACAGTCTATGTGGGCTGTGCACCAATCAGCCGCTGTGTATGTGTGCATGGTAATGGAGGAACGTGTCACACAGTGAAACAGTAAACGTGCTGTCAGTAGTTTTTGGATAACAATGGAGCTCTATGACACAGACGAATAAGCAGGTCGTCAAGCGCTGACATGTTGTCAAACTCCCCCGTCGTCTCGCAGCGACACGAAAGGCACCTTTGAGTTTCCGTGTGAGACGGCTGCCAGAAAACTCTCAAAACACACGTTTTACATCGTGAAACAGTCACAATTTTGGTGAAGTTTAGGCACCGAATCTTAAAGATAAGGGCTCTGTTTAGTTTACATGCACGCTTGGTTTTAAATGGAAGCAGAAAAGTCTTGCATTTTTACCCGTCGATTGATTCCAATTTCCTCCCCGTGCAGACTTTTTTCGCTCTGCACACTACATCACCTTGCTCTGGGTTTGTAATATTGCTGCAGATGGGTTTGCACAGGAGTTAGTTGAGAGCCTGCTGCATCTCATACAGATGCTAAATTGTAACTTGTATGTCTGTATTGGACCCCAAGGGGTGTAACAAAACACCAGTATTTGACTAAGTGGAAAACAGAACAATCTGGTACATCAGGCTTCAGCGACACAGACAATATTTGCTAATAGGATCCTTCCGTTGTGTTTGTTCGTTCTTCTGACTGGATCTCTTTGATTAAAAGTTCATTTTTATATATAAATATTCTCCTAATAATGCATCACTGTCTACAGATTCTGATCATTTAAGGAACAATCTCCAAATAGTAGCGAGCTGAGAGCTGCGGTCGCTACAGTAGGGAAGGGAAAATATGGCGAGGCTGTGATGCTGTGCAGATGAGGAAATTTGCACTGCTATAAAGACCTCTCCCTGTCAACTAAATGGCCAGTTGAGCTGCCATATGGTTGTGCTGACATTATCTCTGGGTAATTAATATGGCATCTCGCCTGGCATCTGGTGGCATTAATCTAGCTGGGAGCAGTTCATCTTACAATGTCAGCGCTGCTGCGGGCCCAACGTGAATTATCACTGCCCGATGGAAAGTGGGAGGCAGGGACGAAACAAAACAACACACAGCAGGCAGCAGAGTGTGTTTGGCCGTGTGGTTCTTGTATTTTTCCTTTAGTACAGATTTCCCCCCTTTTTCTTTGATTTCCCTTTTTTTTTTTTCTTCCACGAGTATTGTAAGGACTTATTGGTGTTTTTTTTTGTGCTGATCCTTATTCAGTAAGGCTCAGAAATTGCTATCAGATTGATCGCATGTTTACTGATGCGGCTTTTGTTTAGATATTCTTCAGCGTAAAGACGTTCAATGACACGTTTTTGTTGTCGTTTAATTGCACTTAAATCAAGTCCTATTTCACCGCGAACGGAAGTCTCTCTCGGTTATAATGAAGCCTCATTTTAACCATCGCTCCTTCCTCCTTCAGTGGGATCGATAACCAGCTCCGTGGCTGCGTTTTTCGATGAATTAGCGGCAGTGTAAACATCTTATTGTGCTCCTCGTACGGCTCGCACAGCCATACGTACAGTAGACAAAGTGACAGGCCGGTGTGTTGGTGTGTCTCCAGTTATGTGTTTGCTTTTTTTTTTTGAAGCACATGAGAAGAGCCGGGGCTTGAAATGTGAGCTGAGAAAAGAGGATGTTAGCGAGCGCTGTGCACAGCTGGATGACAGGATCCTCTGAATGAAAGGCGATGCGCGGTGAACGCGGCCCTGCCACATGATGGATCCCGTTCTGAAAAAGAAAAATACGTGTCCTCTCTGTAAAGGTCATGAATCAAGTATGATTTCTCAAAGATGCACATAGGAACTTCATGCTCCAAAAGGTGAGGAAATAGTGCGCTAATGTTCCAAAACTGAAACCCTCCAGTTCACATGACAAATTGACAGCTCCGAGCGCAGATATTTGTGGAAATTTCAGGACGTAAAACAGCCTTCTGGGCCCCGAAATAGTCACAAAAGTAATCCAAACTTAAGAGTGTTTACTTGCTTAAATTCAACCATCGGCTCTCAGTCTGAATGTGACACACAGGAGATGATTTGCCCAGGTTTGTGTGGAGTGATGTAATTTGGATGCAATGCATGTTATGTAAACTACTTTAACAGCATGCCTATTTCCTCATTTCTGTATCTCTGCTGGCAGTCCTCATGCTTCTGTTAGCACCATGTGTTAGCTCTCCTGCACAGTCAATCCAAGCGCACACACACACACACACACACACACACACACACACACACAGGACTTGTAGAGAATAAAAAGAAAGCTCTAAAAATTTTTGCATTTTGATTCCCCCGAACATTGTTAAAAAAGCTGGCAGTCTTTTTTTTTTTTCTTTCCACTGTTAAAAACAAACTGTTTTCTCTCGATCGTCTGCTGAAGTAACCGTCTGAACATATGTCCCGCAGTCTGTTTCGATGGCTGAGAATGAAGTGAGACTGAAAGTTGGGAAATCTGAACTGCTTTAATCAAACTATAAGGAGGAGAGGAGATCGCTAATGCAGAGGATGGCTAGAAAATGGGCAGAAATTAGTCTTAAAAACAATAACAACTTCGCAGCATCACAAGCGCAGATGCAGGAAAATTTAAATAGGATTAAAACTGATAAAAAATGGGTGATTTACCCCAAATACACCTGTTTTCCGTGAAACAGCAGCCATGTTGTGAAAAAAAAGGGAACGGCAGGAAGCAACTCTGAAGTCATGTGACGATGTGACGTCTGTTACTTCCAATCAATCACTTCTTGAAAGGAGACGGATTAATTTGGTTGCAGAGATGAATAAGGAGCCGCAGAAGTTACCAACAAGGCTTCGTCACCTCCACGATGGCTATTGTTGATATGGCTGTGTTGTCATGGCAACCCAGCCAGGCGTCACGTTTCCATCGCCGCCGACCGGAGCCGGTGAATAGCCGCGACCACTGCGAGGCATTTGACCCTGAAATAAAGCCGATTGTACCGTTTCCCTCCGAAGACAAAAGCCAGATGTTAGTGAGCTTTTTTTTTTTTTTTTTGGTCCGGCGTGAAGGGCAATTTAAAATAAAGAATATTTTAAGTGCTATCCTGGGAAAACTTCATTCAAATGAATCTCTCTAAGCTCTGTGAAATTCTGTTCTGCATGAGACTTTTCATTAAACCTTTTTAATGCCAGGAAATGACTGCACAATAAAAAAAAAAAAATGGATAGCCCAATCTGACACACAGCAGTTTGTTGTTCAATCCCACGTAGCGTTTCATTAGAAAAGGAAAAATTCTACAACCTGGACACCTCAGGAGGTCATTTTGGGGCCTTTTCTGAGTTAATTGTAGTGGATGTCTTGCTCCATGATGTCAAAGTTGTTGAAACATCTCTTCCTGAAACATCTGGCCTCTTCTGTCCGATAACTTTTGGACGTCACAAAGGTTTTGAATGTTCACAAGCTAATGTTGCAGACATGTCTCTTTTTCTAGCTGCAACAGGATCATGTCTGCAGATTCTGTGTTACCTTTCAATGTTCTCTGATGCACCATTTAACGTTCTTTATCTCGTGAATCTCGACTGGTTTCCTTTCAAAGTCGAGGTTTTCCACGCTTCATGACAGCGTCCCTGTATTCTGTCTCCACTTTTGATTTGTGCGAGCACTTTCTCGTTCGTCCTGAGGTGCATTTGTGTGAGCGAGCTGGTGGCGTTTGCAGGGTTTGTACTGTGACTAGACCGTTAGCTCCCCTGCAGTGTTGCAGACAGCAACAGTTAAGCAGTGGGGGTCCTGCTAGCCGGCGATCTGCCAGGAACGATGCCCGCAGTGTGAAGTCCTGGGTGTTAGGGACGGAGCCTAACATTTCACCGGGGACCTTTTCCGATCCATACGAGAGTAAATTACGAAAGGCATTTATTTGTTCATTCATGACAAGATGTACTTCTCCTGCGACTCCCCGCGGAGGCGAAGGTAAAAAGGTGCTTGGCGACCTTTTCAGATCGACTTGAGACCTGATATGTGATAAAGCCAGATTGCAGATGAGGGTAACAACAAACACTTCGAGTCTAGACGAAGCTAAAGAGCAGCGGGAACGTCACCTCCGCTTTTTCCGTTCCTCACACCTTTCTCCGCCGACACAGGCAGCACCGCACTGTTGTGACTGGAGGTTGTGGTGACTGGCAGGTGGATGGTGGCAGCTAGCAGAGCCGAGCGTTCAACAGAGCACCTGTTCGGAAAAGGTGCTGTTGTGACTGATGGTGTAACGGAGGAGTAGCACAAGGCAGGAAGGGGACAAATGGATGTGACTGTTTTTAAACAGCAACACCAACATTTGTACATTCGCGCGGATTAATGATGTGAACTTTTCTAAAGATCAGCTGTTGTCGCAGTCCTTCTTCTTCACACCTTTGTCACGACTCTTCCTTCAGCTCCATTTAACTGACTTTATGAGGAAAAATGATGATCTAAAGAATTTGAAACAGCCTATAAATGTAGGTTAAGTATCAGAGTCCTTGATTGGCTCTGAGAGGCTGTTTACAAATGAGCCGCCATCTGATTTGCCCGAACGGCCATCAAGCTTGATTGAGCTGGAGATTCAGTTTGACTGCGGTAACAACATGATTGCTTCTTTGCAGGGAAAGCAGAAGTTTTTTCCTTCTCTAAATACCTAAAATTCTGTTTGTTTAACACGGAATAAAATCGAAAAATGATTGTTCAAACACATCTATGTCCACTCTGCTCTCACATTGTCGAGCAGCAGCTCTGTTTCCTGCTTCTTCTTCTTCTTCTTCTTCTTTTTCTGCACGTTTGCTGCTTAAGTGACCCAAACTGCACCGGTTAAGTCACATGACAACCATGACTTGTTAACAGCCAGTCAAGGCTCCACCAGCTGCATATCTGCTGTAAATGCATCGCCACTGCTTTAATACTGGATTTTGCTAAAAGCACAGATGAAAAATTAGTTTGCAACGATGCAACAGAATATTTCTGGTCATGTAAGTGTTGCATTACAGTTTCTAAAAATTAAATGAAAACTCTCAGCGTAGGAGCCATTTTAGTTGCAATCATGTGTCTCTAATGAGGATTTGCATTGATATCAAGCTGAAAGATTAAATAAAGGTATGGTAGGTGTTTAAGGATACAGACGCCTGCTTTCAGTCGCTATGTGCCCTCTCTATGGATAAACTATAGATTGTTATTGACAAGAGCAAGCAGTAACAGAGGTTGAGGGCTGCGGTAATGGCCTGTGATTGAACACCTTGTGCTGAGGTCCCGCTGCTCTCTGCCTCATTAACTCTGGCAGGTCCTCTGTTCAGCGCGCTGCATTGCAGGCCACAGTCAGGACGCATTCAACTGTCTCGACTACAGTCCGAGAAACACGAGCGTGCAGGAATGGATTCGGAGCAGGATGCTCATCTCAAAACGCGTCTTTGAGTCGTTCGGTCAAGCATAACAGATTCCCGTTGAGCTGGAGATGGTGCTGCATGCACAAAACACGGTGTAGACGTGGTGTGTCCTTCCACAGACGTTCAGGCTGAGAAATGTTGGTTCTGACAAGTATGAAGAGGAAGAAAGGCATTTACTCAATTACAGTTTCAATCATAATCTTAATTCCATGGACTATTCTGCATAATGAGTACTTTCACTGTTTGTACTGTAATTATTTTTGATGCTGATACTGTTTCTTGCATCGGTGTTTCTTTGCTGTGGTTATGTGACTTTTACTTAAGTGACAGATGCAAGTACATTTTTCTTTCACTGGTTTTTCTGGGTTTTTTGAAAGTAATGACTAAAGACTCTAATAAAAAACAGGCATATGGAATCTGTGGCATCAACTTTAACCCTCCGAAGAATTTTTTTTTTTAAAGTCTGTGGTTTAGTTAACCAAATTCACAATGTGGTCGTTTTTATTGACTTCTCTTGAAGCCCTGGCATCCTTTTAATGGAGTGATGATTTTCACATACACTCAGTAGAAGAAGTATTATTAACTTTTGAGACCTTTTCATGGTTTGTTTGAGGCCATAATTTAAGATATTTGTCAGATTTCTATTTTAAAGCCGGTGGGTGGGTGTGTGGTTACCCCGCTGCACATCAGAATCAGTAAAAGTGCCTACCTCCATGGCCAGCCTGAGGCCATTTCTCTCTGTGCCCATCCGGCCACTGTCACCTCCCATCGGGGAGTATTCCTCTCTATTACCGGCCTCCATCCGTCCCCCACTTAAATAACAGCAGCCCTGCCACTCCAGGCCCATTAAGATACTGCCGGCACTGCCGCGGCCACACACACACACACACACACACACACACAAACAGCCACAAACTGCTCCAGCCTTTATAAATAGATGGCGGGAGAAGGAGAGAGAGGCTGGTTAGAGGAGGTAAATTATTCCAAAACAGCCGAACAGGACTGAGACTAAGAACCCCCCACCACCGCGGCTCCTCCAGCTCCTCCGTTCAGGTGTCACTTTGGGCTGACTCAATTTTACACTGTAATAGACCTCCTGGGTCAACTACTTTTCTCCCACCTTTCCTTCCTTTTTTATCTCTCCACCGCTCTATTCATCTATCAGTGGCCGACAACACTTTTAGTCACTTTGCTGCAACACGCACACACACACGCACACACACACAGACGTTATTTCCTCGCACTGACTGTATAGTTCGCAGCATTTAATTTCGTCCCAGACTAATCAGAGTCCGAACTGCACTTCAGTGCAAACTGTGGATTGCAGACAAAAAAAGGGGGGGATTTATTGGGAGAAGCAAGAGCGCACAGAATTAGAAAAGCAGAAATGTAACATTATTTAACATTATGAATGAATGTTATAACGCCTGGATTTGCATTTACCACCAATCATCGTATTTGGCCGTTTCTGGTGCAGGAAAATGTAAATTCTCTCTGAAGTCTGCGGCATGCAGGCGTGTTTTTGCAAAGTTAAAGCTTCATTTAGGGGAGTTATTTTGCTACTGTGCCGTTTCACATCATAATACATTACACCCAGTGTTTTTTCTATGCATCTTTTTTTTCTCAGTCCGGTCTTTGGTCCTCGTTTGACACTGTGATACGTCAACATTAGACCCTCCTTGAAAAATGAAAAGCTCTGAGTGATGAATGAGATGGAAAACCAATCCATTTCAATGTCTTTATCTTCTTTTTTTTTAATGCTCAAACCCAAATGCTACTGTTGATACTTCAGGTCCTCTGTCATCCTTACATCAGGGTGTATATCAGTATGTTTTGGCACTGAACACAAAGACTTTCTCAGTGGTGTCAATGCCATAAGTAGCAGCTTTTCAAGTCGAAGCTGGATCCCAGATGTCGCCATTTTTGAGTACTTGGTTTAGCTATATTTAGAAAATAGCATATTAAAAAGTTAATCAGTTTCTAGTGGGAAATGGCTACTGATCCCCTCTGTTCTTCACCAGTACAGTTTCGTGTGTGTCGACTGTTAATCTCGTCTCGTGTTGCTTTGAAAAAAACACACCAACAAAACAGCGACTGTCGGATTTCTTTTAAAGTTGACACTCACTTGCCGAAACGTATCGCGCGGCATTTAACTCCACGTGACTTCAAAGTAAAAGTCTTTTTTTCATGTGGTGCGTCTGCTTTTTGTTCACCAGCTCTGTTTTTTTCTGTGTGTGTGTGTGTGTGTGTGTGTGTGTGTCGGTACCTGGGTTTCCTATTTCAACCACGTCCACGCCTGAGCCTTGACCCGAGGTCAGAGGTCTGATAACCTTTTACATTCCAAAAGCTTTTTCTTCCTCTAATTCTTAAAGTCTATTTCAACCCCCTTCCTCTGCTCTCTTACGGTCACTTATTCTGCCCCGTGACCGCGTCGGCCATTTTCATTTTCTTCCACTCTACAGCGACAATAATGGCGTGTTACCTTATGTCTTTAATGTGACCGACAACCTTTTGGTCTGAGGCAACCTTGAGGTCGAAGTCCTCTGTGTGTGTGTGTGTGTGTGTTTGTAAGTCGACTGACTGAGACGAACACAAGATGGACAATAAACTGAGAAGGAAGGAAGAAAGGCAGAGAGAAAAAAAAGAAAGTGAATAGGATGCAAGTCTGTCAATCAAAGCCTGTTAAGTACCTGAAGTCCTGGAGGGATTCCAGAGGCGATCGACCCGAGCCAATAGCCTCTTCATTGATAAAAGCAGAGAGGAAGAGAAGAGCAAGGGGAATACAGCACTAGCTTAGCACTAGTTAAATACATGCGCTAGTTAGCATTTACGCTAACCAGCATGAAGACTGATCCTTAGGAAGCCGTTGCTTTACATTATGAACTTAGAACTGAAGGAATAATTTGAACGATTACATATAAAAGTTGTTATTCTTCATTTTAAAAAGCTGAAGATTCAGTCACTGGATAAACTGTTTAAACGCTTTAACACTGAGTTCAGCCTAAAGGACAAAGTAATGAGTCATATGTGCCACCAAATTAATCAAAATTGAAGATAAACACTTAAATCTGCAGCGTAACTTCATTGACATGGATACAGATATTTTATAAACAGATATTTTTCCACTCTGTTTTACAAAAAACAGTTTTTGCATATACATATCTTTAAATAGCATTCTGAACATGCATAGTGAGTTTATTATATATATATAAAAATAATAATAATAATAATAGCCAAACAGAAACAAACTGGTAGTTCATCATTGTTTCAAACAAATGATCATTTCAAAAAACAGAAAAATACAACTTCTAGAATATCTATTGTCGAGGCCGGAAGCCATGAAAGCAAGTTTTTAAAGACTTTAATGTTCATGCAGCAAATAAGAAGGACTCAGCAAATAAAACAAAGTTTGTCCAGTGAATGAGTGAATGAATGAGTGAATGTTTACAGAAGTCATTCTTCTTGTGCAAAAGCAGAAAATCTCGGCTGATTTCGAGCCCAGAGAAAAGGTCAGCGGTTCACCGGCACATCAGGAATCATCCCCACCTGTTGCTGACAGATTAGCACCTCAGACTCTCAGTCAGAGGTGTTCAACAAGGATCTAATAAAAATCCTTCACTCCTGCAGACACACACACAGAAAATGAAGCACAGACACATAGTTTCAGTCAGAAAAAGAAAAAAGGTTTGTCAATATTTATTTCTCTCCCCCTACATGCACAAAAATTAGACTCTTTTTTTTTTTTTTCTCTCCTTGGTAAATCGTCCTCCTCCTCTTCTACGAACTGAATCTCCTATCTCCTCTCCATCCTTCCTCCTATCATCATCCTCCAGCAGCGAATCCTCCCTCCACCCTCGTCCTCCAGCGTGCAGAGCAGCCGAGACAGTGATTGATCTGGCATGGAGGCTGTCGTGGGCCCTCCTCCTCCTTCAGTGGTTATGAACATGAGGCGGGCTGCTCTTCATAGATTTTTAAATTAGTGTCAGCTTTGCCCCAAAGATGTGTTATTGACTGATGAAATAGAAACTGAGCTCCAAACACTCAGTCCTTCCCCAGAGTTTTCCCCAGCCTGGTAATTGAAAAAGTGTGAAGGGAGTGTGTTCGAGGGAGCGTGCAGCCGTGTGTGTCTGTTCCAGTGTTTGTGATTTTATGTTTGTTCGCTTGCAACTGTGCGCTCTTTATCTCTGCTGGAGAAAAATGCACAGTGCTCGCCGGAGTCAAGATTCGATTGAAGTATTGCATAGGAGATCTTTATCTTTCTACTCACCCACCCTGAAACATGACTATTGTGCGCACCTTTAATCCCATAAATACAGACTACTTCGTGTAAGCTTATGAAACCGCAGTTAGTGAACTGTATTACTCCTCAACCCACAACATCGCATCCCATCTAAGCTGTTGCATATCTCGGGTCTTAATGAACGTGCACAGCCTTTAGTGTGATTTGGTGATCTTAAGCAACGTGGCACTTGTTGTCCTTGGTGAACACCACCAGCTCCACAGAAACAGAGTTTTTCATTCCCTTTTAGGTCTATTTTTAGTAATTCTGTCCACTATTTCTGCTGGAATCACCATGTTGTTAGCAGAGAAATAGAAATATGGCACCATGTGACCTGCTTAAAAATATTAAGCCTCGAAATTAAGACCCAAGTTGAAGATCATGTCCCTTTGGTGTATTCAATAAAATCATGCCTGTCATCATTAACTCCCCCTGTTCTGTCTTTTTTTGCCCTGCAGGGTCGGACATGGCCATCTTCTGCCTGCTTTGTGGGAAGCGTTTCCAGACCCAGACAGCGCTGCAGCAGCACATGGAAGTCCACGCCGGCGTCCGCAGCTACATTTGCAGCGAATGCAACCGGACTTTCCCCAGCCATACTGCACTCAAACGTCACCTACGCTCACACACAGGTAAGCCGAGGCTCACGCCACGACCATCTTCAGCCTGAAGGTCACAGATGACACAAGTGGATGCTTTGGTTGTCTATTAGCTTTCAGCGCCCTCTACATGTCCGGCTTATGGTTGCAGACTAAGTGGTGTAGCTTTGATGTCTCCCCTCACATTCTTGAGCTTATTCGAAGGAATCCCTCGACCCCTCGGAGGCCGGGGGGGATATGTAATCTCCTTGGTGTATTGAGGGTCAGCCCCAGGTGTCTGCTCCCATTTAACCCAAAATATCTGCCCATGTAAGCCTGCGGGAGACATCAGAATCAGTCTCCAAAACACCACACCTAGCTCCTTCTGACATGAGGGCGAAGTAGTTTTCATTTTTTTTCTCTTCTTATGAGGTCTTTGAGCCACTCGAGAGAGAGAGAGAGTAAGACCACAGGTGAAGGTTTGAGGAGAGCCTCACCTTCAAGCTCAGCTTCCTTTAAAAGCCACAATAACCTCAGAAAAAATGATCAGTTATTACATGAACTGTCTGTTAAAATGTGAATTACAAGCTGAAGAATTAGCTATTAAAGCTATCAGTGATGATGACCATCCCCAAAAGACAAACCTGGGTCATGAAAATGCAAAATTTCCTTAATTTGCCACACCTACCAGCTCCTGCCTCATTAACTAATAATTCATTCGTCCCAGTCCGACTCGTTTTACATCAGTGCCTCAGGTGCAGCGGTGCAGGAGCATCTCTGGTCAGGAAATCACTTACCTCTGTTGCTCAGCCTCAAATACAAATTTGCATTGAGCTTGCATCACCGTGTGTGTTTGCTCCTTTATTCTCCACAGAGCTCCTTCGAAGTCTGCTTCCACTAATAATGCCGAGCAGACAGTGCAGAGAGTTTTCATTAAAACACTGAGCTTTGTCTTTAAAAAAAACGGGAAAAATAATGCGGTATCACTTTCATTTTAAAGATTTTATTTGAGACATTTTGATGACTGAATCTGCATGAGAAGAACTGAATTAATATTGTGTGAATGAAGCATTAATTTCCCGAGTTTTGACACAAAAGAGCCAATCAAAGGGGTTTTTTGTTACATTTCTGGATAAAATTAGCACTTAAACCTGCTTTTTAATGTGTAAACATTTTGATTTAACCTCCACACAACGAACACGAGCCTTTGATTTAACACATTCTCTATATTAATTTGTTATATTGCTTTTATATCACTTAACAGCAAGGCTGGATTATAATCTGACCCAAGGTCCCAAATCCTCAGAGCAGCTCCAGCCTCCCTGTGTAGAAGAAGGGTTTTGATGTTGTAATTTATTTTACTTATTTTTTCGAATATACAGAAAAATCCTCTGATAAAACAGTAAAGTTACGACATGATGAAGGTGTTAAGCGATGACCTACTTTATTACCTGATAATCAGGACCTGTGCAAAACTGGGTCTTGTGTTGAGAGCTAATTTTAAGAGCATCACTTCAGGCGATATTGTGTTTAAATGTTCTGTATTCTTAAGATTATTTATATTTAACGGAGGCCACAAGATGCTTTTGCACTCAGGATTTCAGTGTGATTTTACATATAAATTGTTTCATTTTCTTGGATTACCGAACAGCACGTTAGCCCACCCTGATGTATCGAAAAAGACAGTTGTTTTTTATTTCGCCCTGGTGTGAAAAAAACCTCCCATTCTGGCATAACAAGGATTACCGTGGGGGGGGGGGGGAAATATAGCTTACAGAGTGATACACTTTTTTTTTTTTTAAATAAAGCCATGTTTTATTTTAGGAAAATGGGAGTAAATTATGCAATCGCAGCCTCGTTACATTGCAACTTTCAGCTCAGCTAAACAAACAGCATTAATTCAGGTCAGCGTGTTGTTTGTTTTGTTTTGTTTTTTTTTGTTTTTTTGTTTTTTTCCTTCAGTCCACCAGTAATTCTCTCCGCGTCGGCTCCCCACCGAGGCGAGGCCGGGATACTAATACGTTGTTGCGAGGGAGAGCAGAGGTAGAGGCTGACGGATGCGGCTATTGAGAGTGAAAAAAAAGAAAGAAAGAAAGAAAGAAAGAAAAAAATACGAAACAACACACACCCATGACAGAATATGAACACATGGAAATGAATCCCATTTCACCGGCGAGGAGGGATGGATGCTTTTTTTCCCCCCCTCCTCTCTCTCCGTCTCTCTCTCTCACTCTCTCTCACTCTCTCCGTCTCTCACCCAGCCGCCTGTCTGCGACCTTAAATAACAGTCTCACTGTCAGAGCCGATTTAGCTCACCAGCTCACGGATAAATATTTGAAACGAAAGGCAGTGAGATGAGAGCAGTCGGCCCTATTTACAAGTCAGGCGAATACACCATTAGTGTGTGATGGTGGTAGGGGCTGAGGGGAGGTGTGTGTGTGTGTGTGTGTGTTTGGGGGGGGGTTTCAGGGGGTGGGGAGGGCTGCTGCTGCTGCTGCTGCTGCTGCTGCTTGAGCCGGCTGTACAGTAGCGATGCACACATCTGCTCCGTCTCGCAGACATTGGAGAGGACACAAGCGTCGTCTCTGATCCACCTGCCCACCCGGGCGACGCAAATGTCACCTCGGCTCGTCTCCGGAGCCGCAGATGAGACTTCGCCAGCCTTTCGTGCCACTTTGAACCTCATCCCGCTGTGGGCGTGTGTTAAATCACAATGAGCCAGCCGTGAAAGCAATCGTTTAAATATGATGTGGAGCCTTTTGTCAGGGGATTATAAAGTCAGCAACTCACACAGCCAACATGGCTGCCAGAAATAGGTCCTAATTTACCCTCCGAATTAAAAGAAGAAGAAGAAGAAGAGGAAGAAGAAGAAGAAGTAGAGGCATGGTGTTCCTCTTCATTTACACTTTGATGTTAATAATCTCGTTCACTCTTTGCTGGGTAACGAGGCAAAAATAGTGTTTTGAAAAAAAGACAGAGCCAGACAGCTTGTTAACAGCAGAGAAACAGCACGTAAGTTTATATATACAGAGTTTATCCGGAGACACGTGAACACCGTCCTCATCCAACAGGTCAATCCACCGTGGACATCCGTACATATTCATCTGACGAATATTCATTATTGTCCGACAGGCAGCTTAAATTGTTAGTTTTAATTCTGCTCGTTTATTTGTATTTGACCCTTTATTAATCCAACAAGCATTAAAAACACAAAAACTAATTAAATATGGTTTCTGATATCAGGAGGAAGAAAGTACTTTCGAACAAAAATAATTTTGTTGTTTTCTGTAAAAAATAGTACTCAAATGGAAAACAAAATTCAATTAAAGGTTCTGTCGGCCATCTTGTCTGTTACTGACGTTAAATGGCTTGCTGTCTTTTTTAGGAAAATATTAACATTAAATTAAAATACTCAGTTTGGGTGTGTTTTTGCAATATTATTCAAAATAGTTATTACTTTATTCAGCCCTAAACAGTGTCTGCTGATTTCACCGTAACATTCGTGCAGCTAGAGTAACCCTGAAAGCTGCCTGACAGACAAAACCCTGGGCAACAATCTGTGCTTTCTGTGGCTTGTAAAGCTTTTTTCTGTCAGTAAACAATTGAAGGAGACCCAGATGGGAATCAATATTTTTTATCAATAAGGAGTTTCTCTCATCTGAATTAAGGAAACCAGACAGTTAAAGAGATTTTGGTGAGAAAAACTGTCTTTGAACAACTTTCATATGTCAATTATTGTTTCAAATTTAATTTAAAGACACATTCAGTATTTTCTGTTTTTCTTTTTTATGTTTTAAAGGGACTGTCAGTAAGTGTAATGCAAAAGCTCAGACAAAGAACTGAAGGAAAACAGCAGTTTTGCCCTTTAAAAGTTTTTTTTCCCAAAAAATGCATTTAATCATGACATATATTAACACTGATTAATATCAAATTATGGAGCATTAAACCTTTCAGTCTAATATTGTTTATTAATTGCTAAGCTGATTTTTTTTATATAAGAGATGGGTGACTAAGACTCTCATCTGCCCTCTTATTTTCTCTACATTCAGTGATTCATCACATACACACTCAGATTTTTATTTATTTTTTTGAAGGCACAAGCTGTGAGTCGAGCACAGCCTTTGTGAACATTTTCCTGTGATTTTTTAATGATTGCTTCCCACCATTATATCACTCTTTCCAGGGAAAACCAGGATTTTGTTATTAAATTGCAATGAGAATCGATCTGCGCATTTATTCTTATTTACCAACGATTTATTCATGCTCATAGTTTTATTGTACATGTATCAGTCATTTTAGTTATCATAAAACAAAAACCTAGCATAAAGTGCATGTGAGAGTTTATATTAAAGTGCATGATCAACTGCATGGTGCTGCTCTGAGCTTATTAATGCATGAAGTAGTAGAAGAGAAGGAAAATCCTTCATGCAGCCATTTTGGCGTAATATTCAAATTGCAGTATCACTCTTAGATATTTAGTTGTAGCAATAACGGTGTCTAATGATTACGTTGCTCCCGTGTCGACTGCTGCTCTGCATTTTGATGCGCTTGCAGACTCCTGAATGTTTGATTCCACCACCTGTTGAACCATCTGCAAAGTTTTCCTTTTACACATTTTGATTCACGGTAATTGTAATAAAAAAAATTCCCCTCAGCTGGACTTTAGGCAGCCATCGTAGCATTAAAAATAAATGGAAAAAACCACTGGAGCCGAAAGTTAATCCAGTTATATTACTGCAATAATGACATTTCAAGGTCAGAGTATTTAGGTACAACCGTTTTATGGCATCATTAACGAAGTTTAGCGGCGTAATGAGGTGACTATTTGATACAGGAGTCTGCAGCGCACAAAAGCATATTCAAAGTTCTGAGTTCACCCATCTTTTTCCCATTAAATAAGGCAATTTTGGCAAGAATTTCATGTAAATAACGAGATCTGAATTCCCAGAATTCAAACCTAATTTTAATGGACAGATTGTGGCAGCTCATCCGCCTTTAGAAAGCTTTCTGGATGTAACTTGGTTATTGGACGAGTCTCCGTTCGGTTGCATCGACTGACAAAGAAACCTGCAAAAAGCACTTTTATGGGCATTCATTACGTGTGCTTCTTTTTTACCTGTCTGCCGCCTTATCTTTTAAAAGCAGCCTCGCCGGTGCGGGCTCTGACACTGGATCACCATTTAGGATGAGGGAGAGGAAAAAAAAAACAAAACAAAAAAAAAACCCCAACCTGATTTAATGCTGTTTATTTCGGCATCTTAATCATGTCATCTCTCCTTCACTCCCTCGCTGCGTCTTTCTTCTCATTTTCCTCCGTCTACCTTCGGTTTCATCACCTTCTCTTAACATGCCGGGATATTACACGCGCTCAGCTGCATGTTGCCTCTTTATTTTGTTTATATATCTTTATACACAATGTGGGTTTATAACAGTGGCAGTCATGGCAGCTGTGCTATTCCCCTTCCCTAACACCGCACACACACACACACACACACACACACACAC
>JAQNCA010000006.1:22245690-22256661 GCA_029783725.1 Acanthurus tractus | reverse complement strand
CCCCCCCCCCCCCCCCCCCCCCCCCCCCCCCCCCCCCCCCCCCCCCCCCCCCCCGCCCCCCCCGCCCCCCCGGAGACGCAGGTGGTGATGCTTGGGGGCACCCAAGGGTCCACTCACCGTGCTGTGGTTCCACCTCACTGTGCTGGGTCCTCATCTGCAGCCTCCCCGCCATGTGGTCACGCCGGAGAAAGAGAGAAGAGAGAGGAGGGAAGGAAAGCAAGGAAGGTAGGGAGGGAGGGAGGTAGGAAAGAGAGGGATGAAAGGGAAGGCAGAGGGAGAGAGAGGAAGTAATAGTGGCAGATTTGGGATGGACAGAGGACGTGTCCCCATTATTCTGCAGCCCCCATGAGAGCACCCCGACAAAATGAAGTCCTGTCTGGCCCTTTACGTCCTCGCAATGCGATTATAGAATTGTGTCTGATTTATTTAAGGCTCTGCAGAGCAACTTTGCACTTTGGCGTCCCTGAGTGGCTGCAGGAGATAACATGCATGATATGCATCCAAAGCACAAACAGGATGCTGAAGCCGAACAGCAATTATTTTTACGTTTTGTACCACATGACTCTTTTATGCCTTAACTGATAGCATCTGCGCTTATGTTTACTGTGTCGATAAAAAGCATCAATTCTCAATCAGAGATAAAAATAAAAGCATAATATGTTGGGGTTTTTTGTTTTGTTTTGGGTTTTTTGTACATAATCAAAGTTACTCCATGTTGCTATATTTAGCTGATGCCGCATCCGGTTTTGGGGGTAAAACAATCAGTTATGTCGTTGTTAGTTCATGATTTTTTGGATAATTTTGGGGAGTTGTTTTTGTTTGTTTTGTGTTGTTGTGGAGGATGTTCAGAGGGGTCAGATTTTAAGATATTTCATCCAAATACCTACACCAACAACAAAGTGTGAACAACCTTGCGTTGAAAATAAATATTGCATCATAAAGATAAAATTCAAAGACACAGAACTACAGAAGCTGAGATAAATGAGGTCAAGCTGGTTAAACTTTCATGCTGTTTACACAAAAGGCTTTCTGTTTTTACCAAAATTGTGATTTTTATTGTGAGAAAATTGGCAAAATAGCCAAGATGAAGATAACTGTAAACAACATCTAGACTCATAAATATTTCTATCTATTTATCCATGCAAAGACAGATAAAGATGTAGACATGTAGGAATAGATATAAATAAGTAGTCAGTGCAAAACAATATGAAAATTTTAAGAAAAACCAACATAAATGTTAATAAATGCAAAAACACCATATTATTCTTTTATGTAAACCCACACGTTTATTAACACGAGAGAGAAAACAAGCCTCTTCTTTCCTGATTTTGAGGATGTTCGCTAACACCAGACGTTTGTGGAGCAACAGGACATTAAGCGTAAATAATCCTCCATAGTCCTCCTCTGAGTATTAGCATCCCACTCGCCGGACTGATCGCAGGCCCTAATTAAAGGCAGGTGAATCTGAGCTCAATTATTATTCTTGTAGCGTTGTGCGAGCCCACCGAGCTCCGTGATGGATTGTGATCTCTGCTGTGGTTGAAACGCTAGAAAGAGCACAATGTCTTACAGCGGGAGCCACTGATAACTTCACGCAGACAAATAAAGACTGTCACTTTTATTGATTTTTACCCAGCCCCCACCGCCGCCGCTGCCGCCATACACCCACATCTCCTGCTCCATCCCTGTCTCAGTTTTATCCGTCCTCCCGCACTCCTCCATCCCCATCAAAGCTTCCCTTTAATGGGAAGGCGTCCAACATCACAAGGCGTCGAAAAACGTTTTTTTTTTTTTAATTCGATGAAAGTATTGCACACCTAAAATGTGATCAGTATTCACACGGTATCCACCTCTTGTTCTTCTTTCATCCCTTTTTCTGTCTCCCCACTCTAAATAAACCAAATAAACACATACATACTGTATATGCGGACATAAAATCTTAAACAAAAATATGCAGGATGGAAGTGAAATTGTCTCCTAACAGCGGGGCAGCGGCTGCAGCACATAACGAGAAATGCAATTTATTCCCTGGCACGTTGCTGCTCGGACAGGCAGATAATGAAAGGCATAGGTCATTGATGGTGACTTAAACCTGCAGCGGTGGAGTGAAATACATTAATAAATATCCACAACATTACTTGGCTGCAGAGTGTAACCCAGAGGGGGTGAGGAGAAAAGGTGGTGGGATGGGGGGGGGAAGCAAATGACGCAAGGAGCAGCTCCTCATCAAACGCTGGAATACAATTAGTCTTCGGACTGCTGATGAGAGCCTCCTGCAAATCATAATATCACTGATCATTGACATCTGAATATCCATTACGGCTGCCCTGTGGGGACCTGCACCGTGGCAGCCTGAGGGGGCAGAATGTGACGCCTGTTGTCATTTTCGTTTCTGTGGGCACGCAAACTTTACATCACACGCCGCCTGTCTGGTGTCTGAAGTGCGTCTGATGTCTCTGAATGGAAATATGGCGCTCTGAGAATAACAAAAGAGTGTATACATTCACCCTATGTGAAAAAGATCAGACAGAGGAGCCATGAAGAGAGACAGACAGCGTGCCGACAGTGAAGTTATACTTAGAAAGTGAAGATATGGGGAGGCATGTAGGGATGCACATTTGTACGACTTCTTTTTCAGTATTAAATTCAGCTCTTTTCAATCAAACTATGAAAAATGTCGCTCTGCATGTTTAAAATCGCTGTAGATATGACAGCTGAAATTTAAAATGCTCTCATGCCACTCAATTTAAAAGAGAATACGGCAAATTAAACAGCAGATTACAAAGATATATACACATATACGCCTCAGTCGGGTTATCTAAGCATTGTGAGTCTGGAACAGCGTGGCCAAATAATACATCTCTAAACTAGAGAACAGCCATGACAGGTTACAATTATGGCTTTAACAGAAACACAAAACAGCTGTACAGGTGATTTGTAGAGAAAGACAAAAGATGGGTTGCATTTGTCTGCTGGAATGAAAGCCTGATGGCATTGGTTTCCATTAGAGCGTAAACGCCTGTTGTTCTGCCATTGTGCGTAAACCCACCAAAATAATCAGACAAAACATTCACCATCAAGGCTCTCTTAAGGTTTCACAACTGTAGGTTTACGTCCAACCATAGCTAGACTGCCGCTGAGAGCCAACCAACCATAAACATGATAGATTCTTGTTAAAATAACTCGACTTCGATGAGTTTAAACAACACTTAGGATTATTCGAGCATGTAAGTGAAAGCTACAATTCATATGTGATCTGTTTTTGTCTTTTCACAACAAAGTCTTGGCTGCAAATCGAGTAAATCTCTGTTTTTTCTTCACATTTCAGCAGGGGACCACCCATATGAGTGTGAGTTCTGCGGGAGCTGTTTTCGAGATGAGAGCACGCTGAAGGGCCACAAACGCATCCACACCGGGGAGAAGCCCTATGAATGTAACGGCTGTGGGAAGAAGTTCAGCCTCAAGCACCAGCTGGAAACCCACTACCGTGTGCACACAGGTACTGTGGTCAAAATCCTGACTGACAAACAGGATGTTTAAGGAGAAAAACGCTGCATTTATTGATGTTGATAGTCGAAGGATGTAAAACTGTTGTGTTTAGGAACTTTTTCCTGATTTAAAACAGTTTATCCTTCTGAAAAGAAGTTTAAGTGCAGCATCTTAAGCCTTAGCGAGGGTTTCTAAATCAGGTTTTTGGTCTCTGTGACGGATGGTAGGTGCCAAAAATAGTTCCACCACGTAACTACCTCTTAACAGCAATGTTCAAATTTAGAGACATTTGTATTTTCTTCAAGGTAACTTTGCCTTTTATTTGGTTTTCCGTCAGTGTTTCAAATCCATTTTGTCACCTTGAGTTGTCAGAACTTCCTAGAAAGCTTAGAAAATATCAGATGATCCATTAAAGAGAGAGGAAGGAAGTCTGCTAACTAGCTAGCCATGCTTTTGTTTACTGTTGTTGTACAATTGGTTGATTGTTTGACAGTGAGGACAACAACTCCCATGAACCAACGCTTCCTAACGACATCATCACACTTTATTTTATTGTTGTAAAGCATCATTACTGTTTGCGAACAGCCTTTAACCGGGAGCACAGCCAGGCTGTTTGTTGCTGCTCCCAGTCTTAATGCTAAGCTAACAACATCCAGATTCCTGCTCTGTACTTTGCCCACAGACATGAGACCTTACCCACGAACTCATGATCTGTGCCAGCAGTTCAGCCATCGGTACCCACGGTTTAGCAATCCTTATTGTGGATCCGTGGGCACGTATTGTGAATCATTGGAGACGGTTTGCTAATTGTTGGCACAGATTTTGAATCTGCGGGCACGGCTGGTGGATCTGTGGGATTGCTAAACCGTTGCAAGGATTACGTATCGGGGAGCAAAGTTTATGAAACATGCACACGGATCTGTAAACTGAGTACACATTTACGTGTTCTCCTTACATCCTCAGCCTCAGAAACAGAATCAATATTGCATTTTTACCGAATTAGGGAAATATTCCTGAGATCTTTGAAATAACTCACATTGGCCCTTTGATACAGTTACAATATGTTGTTAAGTATTTTTTTTTAAGTCATCGATATTGTACTTAATGAGTAAGTTATTCCATTCTACCACTTCTCTTAATTTAATATGAGTGCAATGATATATCTCACTGGCTCTCATATAATAGTGTTGAAACATGATGCGGCTCTTGTTGCCTGTTAAAAGGACTCTGCTGTAGGAAACCCAAGTTGCAGGCACAGACCAGACCGCATGAATATCTTTGTTGCTGTGATACAGTAGATGGATGTCTCAGAAGACTTTGTATTGATCCCGGTATATTTAGAGCCCCATAAAGATGTTGACACAGTGATAAGCTGGGTGCCCTGGAGAATGAGTGCACGCTACGTACCAGACTGAGTGAGGATACCTCGAGTGCTCACCAGGATGGCACACAGCCAAGGCTTTATGCTTCCTCGCCATCCCTTTTTTTTTTTTTCCCTCCGACGCACACTCACAGACAGCAGCGCCCTCCCATCTCCCATTCAATAAGCCAGCTGTTAAGCCACACTATCAAGGCAGCCTGTCCAATAATTGGCTCCCCTCCGTCCACCCTTTCCCCTTTTGTGTGGGGGAGGGGGGCTTTGCGTTAAGCCGGAGAGCAACAGCAGATAACAAGAGCAAGTGACAAGCTCACAGTCAAAGGCCACCTCGCACAAAGGGAGCTGCTTGATGAATCATCGACATTGGCAACCTAACCCCCCCCTCCTCCTCCCTCTCCGCCCCCCTTTCTCTCCACACATCCCAAATGCCAATGGCGGATCAATAACTTGGCCCCATTTGCAATTCATTATTAGCTGGTTATTTGAGGCGACCCCTGTTTACAGTCTGCTTATCAATATCAACAGAATGCAGGTGTCCACACCACCACCGCCGCTGTCACCACCGCAGCATAGTAACACGCGACGACCTGCAACACTGTATTTATGCTTATTGGTTAAATGGCAGCGTAACCAAGCCTGCACAGAGGTCAAGGTTAACCAGGGCAGAAGGAGATGAAGAAGAAGAAGAGAGCGGTCGAGCTGCAAAGGCATGAGGCCCGTTTTTTGCCGGCGCACATGTGCGAGGCTCCAGCTGAAAGGTGACAGCCAGCGCTGGGCCAGATCACTTCCGACAGCTCATTTCAAATGCCATTGGTAAAGGTCAGCATTTACATGTCTAATTTGCGTCTGTCGGCTGGAGCGCTGGTGGATTATTCCCTGCCATCACTCAAATCATTAGCACATTTAGGATGGCTGCTGTTGCTGAATTGAAATGTGCTTCTTGAATATAGCGTGCCCCACAGCAAGAAAGCGGCGCCGCGCTTTGATTTATGACACCTTTAGGAGTTCTCAAGGCGGAAACTTTATGTTGTGTAATGCAGCATAGATTAGCTGCTTGGATTATGGTTTACAAAAGATTTGCAAGACATTTAAGCATCACATATTCCCTGGATTTTAACCCAGTTAGGCCTTGTTCTTATCTAATTCCCCTAATTAAAGGATAACTCTGGTTTATCTCTCACTCTCTCAGTTTTCAACCATCATTTCTACCAGTTATGATAAAATTCGCTCTCCAAACTAAGATCTGGGAACATGGTGACATCGTGACAACAAAGTCAGAAACACAAGCACATACCAGCTTCAAAAACTTGCCATCTATTTCTTTTTTCTTTTTTCTTTTTCTTTTTTTTGAAGCTTTCGGCTGCATCTCAAAGTCAACATCGCTATTTAAATGTCACAACTCCTGAGTGTTGGTGGTTTTCAAAAGGAGATCTGAAGCAAGGAATTCTCTGCATGGTCTTAAAAAAGAAAACGCTGCCCCGTTTGATATTTGCAATTCGATTAAATGGCAGGACATCTCTTTTTTTTTGTGTGTCCTCTGTTGCACAACATGAAGTGGAAAAAAAAACCTTGCAAGGTTCCAAACTCCAAATGCAATCAGTTCTGTTTTAATGAGAGTTGATACTGACTGAACACCCAGGATTCATATCCACTCCACCACATTAACAATCAGAAGATCGTTCTGTTAGCCGCCGATGCTAGTTTGATGGACCTGACCGGCACTGTGTTGACACTGTTTCTCAGTGATGTAAAACTCCACCACTGTACATTTCTGAACTTATTTTTCCGTCTCCTTTTTTGAGTTTTGGCCAATTACCGGAGCCTGTTGAATTACTTTAAAGACTTGCTGTGGTCTTTTACTGCTGCGCACTGCTGTTCAGCAGACAGTTGGGATTTCACCTCTGGGTTTTGACTTGTCACTTACTGTGAGCGCATTCCAATTATCATAACATCACCAGAATTTCTTGTGGGCCAACAGGGTGAAATCTGTGGTCTCTAAATTAGTGGTGATGGGCTATTCTTCTCTCTTGAAGCCCTGACATGGAGACTTTTTTTTTTTTAACTTCTCACACAGCAGGTTTCACAGGCTGCAGTGTCTAACAAGGATAGACACTTCAAGGATAATTCAGTTTTATTACACTGTGGGTCTTATTTTTGTAGTTTGGGCCCTAATTTGAATTGGTATTAAAAGCGCTGTCACGGAGTTGATTGCTGAGATCACTAAAACAGAAGTTCAAATTACAAGCAGTCAGACTATCACACGGGTTTAAAACAAACCCTCAGGTAGAAATCTATACGAGCATTATCTGATAGAGGAAACGAATGTGTACCGTACTTACCATAGTTTTTCTGTGCAATTAGGTATTGTTGCCAACATTAAGATGCCCTCACAGGCGGTTTTACCTCCAAATTAAATGGTTTAGACAGTCTGGCTAAACTGGTTTGTTGGTTTGTTTACAACCTGTTTGATTGTCTAACTGCTCATGTTTCTCTCCCCCTCGGATTCGCATTAATGACATTGTGTTTTCAGATTTTCTGCAATAGGCCCACAAGGTACAAGAGCGTTACTTACACGGAAATCGTGCCTTAACTACAAATATACATGTCAGATAATATATAGTGTTCTAATGGTCATAAATGATATTGCAATTTAGCTGTCATTGCATTGAAGATCTGCACCGGCACTTTAATGCAAACAATAGTATAACATTGCGGGTGCAGGCCTTCACAATGAGGCTTTTCTTTTCATGGAACAACGAGGTCTTTATATTAGTGGAATTATAGTGGAGATAAATGGATTTTCATGTTGCATGAAAATAATGAGACGGTCGTCTGATGTGAATGACAAAATCCGCTGTGTTTTTCATAAAACCTCGCGGCAGACTAATACAGCTTCTCCTTCCTTTTCAATTTATTCCTGTATCGAATGCTTTTATTTCCTGATTAATAGGCAGTTCGAGTTTAATCAAGGACATAATAGTTACACTGAATGGCTAACACAGTTGTTGTCTTCAACCCCGCCCTATCATCCTTTAGGTGAGAAGCCATTCGAGTGCAAGCTGTGCCACCAGCGATCCAGGGACTACTCGGCCATGATCAAGCACCTGCGCACCCACAACGGCGCCTCGCCCTACCAATGCACCATCTGCCTGGAGTACTGCCCCAGCCTGTCAGCCATGCAGAAGCACATGAAAGGCCACAAGCCCGAAGACATCCCCCCAGACTGGCGCATAGAGAAGACCTACCTGTACCTCTGCTACGTCTGAGGCCGGGAGAGTGAATGAAGAGATGGAGGGTGCGTGCGAGGGTGGAGATTGGGTTGGGGTTGAGAGGTAAGGGGAATGTAATTGAGCAGATAGGAGGCGTGAGGCTGCGGTGGGGTGTTGACGATCGAGGAATGTCAACGGCAAAAGACTCGAAAGCAAGAGGGTTCGTTTTCTCTTATTTCTTATTTCATGCAAAAGGCGGCGACCGACCGACGGGGGTTATTAAAAAAAAAAAAAAAGGGGGTGGTGATGATGGGACAAAAGTGCTAAGAAGAGGAAGACTTGGACACGGAGAGAGATTTTCTCCACCATTGTTCGGATTCACCGGGTCATTCACTACATCTGCAACTGTATTATTGTTTCAGGTCATTTCACGCAGCGCAGCCGCAAAGTGAGCAAGCTGCACGGAAGTGACTTCTTGAATGCTGCTGCTACAGTGGCGCGAACGCCGATTCTCAAGGGCTATCTGAACCTTCACCCTCTCACCATCGGGAAACCAAAATCTTTCACTCCATTCTGAGTTTGTTTCCTAACAGGAGAGTTTTATCTCTACTTGATTTCTTTTTTTGTTTACATTCACTCTGTTCGGATCACACCAGTTTGGATCACATGGAGATTATTTTAATATGAGTTAGGACCCCAGTTTACCATATTATGGTTTCCTCTACAAGAATTAAAGACTTGCTGGCTTTCAGAAGTCCACAATTTTTCTCCCTCTGGCCAAAAACATGTTTTGGTATTTATTAACCACAACAGATTTATCCTGACGAAGGACTTGGATTTATTTTCCCAAGAGCTCCAACATGCAAACCAAACATTCGCTCTAGAATTTCACCAGATTTGGGTGAACTTGCCTCTAAATCTATCGGTTTTGCAACCTCCCATCATTTCTGCTCCTGCAGTAGATGCAGATCTTCCCAGTTTTTTGCAGAAATCTACCAGTTTAACCTGTCCATACATGAGGTCCTTCAGATCCAACAGTGGCAGTGAGATAGCCCCTGAGAATCAGCAGCCGAGCCCGTTGACGTATGCAGTAGACGAAGCAGTTGAACTGGATGAATTGGAGCACTAAAATACTGCAAACCAAGCAAGCGCCTGTTTGGTTGTGAGGGGAGAGAAGATGCTAGTGCTGCTCTTTTTTTGTTGTTGTTGGAAGTCTCCCCAGTTTTCTCAGTAGTCTTCCTGGTTCTGCATCTCTGTCAGATGAGGGCTGAAGAAAGTCGAGTCACCACTGGCCACCCACGGTTCTCCCCCCAGAGAACCAAAGGCTAAAACTTGCATCACTTTTCATCTTTTTCAGTTTTGTTTTGTTTGTTTTTTTTTAGCTCTGCATTGTAGTTTATCACAGCTTGTTGCACAGGTAAAACAATTTACGACAACAGTCTCTGTTTGATGTCTGCAAGGTATATCTCTCTTTTTTTTTTTGCATTAAAATCATAACTCTCAATTCCAGTACGTCACATTAAACCCAGCCTATCCACCTACTCAGCAATAGATAACTGGACTGCATTAATCCATGTACAAGACGACTCTTGTTATTTCACACTAATGATGAACTACACAAACTGACACATAAGCAGTAACACTTTGACCACAACAGATCTGTCCATTCACCACACTGATGGAAAAACAAAATGGGAAAATGGTTAACCGCTGCTTTCCGTGGGAGTCCTGTGACTTCGACTGCTCGTAGTGAATGTTGGAGAAGTGCTGGGAATGCCTTAGTTGCACACCTGTAGCACTTGTCAAAGGTGGTTTGGCATGTTAAAGACTGTTATACGGCATCAAAACATGAATGTGAAAGACTGTGAGCCGAGTTCGCACGAGGCTGTGTCATGATACACTGCAGGTTAAGGCTGCTTTTCAGTGGAGGTCAGACATCTGGAATTCCCTCCTTTGAGATTGTTGCGACTCCCAGCAACACCCACAAAATGCTCTTTCCCATGCAACAGCTGATATGTTAGCGAACTAGCTAGCTGCTGTAAGTAAAATCTCGCATTTGGAATAAATAAAGCTGTGTTCACAAACATGGTGCAAATGACGGAAGGGCTGTAGCAAATCTCACATGGGAGCTGTGAGTTTATGTGAACTTAATATTCAAACTTGAGTTTAGATTTAGGCGAGAGTGGATCAATCACTGCCAAATACGGGCCTCAAATTCAGTTTCTGTCAGTAGATTTTTGTTTGGGAATATGCACGGCTGAAGTGGAATCGGCTGAAATAAGGGCGATAAGGTTGGTGCTGCACTATCTTGGGGTGGTTTTATTACAGATGTTGTGTTTCAGTCGTGCATATTCCCAAATATATTTGCACTGATTTAAATTATCAGTGAGGCTTTAAGTAAAACATGATTAAGAAGCTGTGTGTACATGACTACATGTGTGCACTAATGCTCAGAGTGTGGGAGGAAACGGGGATTAGCGGGGGCCCTTCAGCTCATGTTATTGACTCCCAGGTGGCAAAACTTATTATGATGGAAACTTATTTTGATGAGTAGGAGGTGAGAATTTCTGACTTTCTGACGTCTCACGAAATGCAGCGTTGAACCTGTTTGACATGAGCCAGCTTCAGATATTACGGTCGAACCTTTACGGCTTTAGAGAGCATCACTGCGTGTCGCAGCGTTACCGGGGCGACCACATATCCAAATGGCCGGTGGAAAAAAAGGGGGAAATCACTGATGGGACGAGACACGGCCCAGCAGCTTAGGGGGCGACCAGTAAGACGACAGAATAAATCAACTCTTCCTCTGTGGTTTTGTCCCTGTGCTTCGTCTCTCCCGTCTCCTGTTGTTGTTGTTGTTGTTGTTGTTGTTGGTGTTGTTGTTATTATTGACCT
>JAQNCA010000006.1:22124006-22141680 GCA_029783725.1 Acanthurus tractus | reverse complement strand
TGGTTACAGAAATCCACCCATCAAACTTAATATTACAGTCCTTCATGGCCTGGGCCTCATGCAACAATGACACTTCAGTCACTCAGCAGTCAATATGCCATTGCACTCGTTAAAACTACTTTTCAATCAAAGTGAACATCTGCTTACTAGTATACAATGCACCACTGTGCACTTGATTTGTTGTCAGGTATGTCAGGACATTGCAGGACTTGTCCTAGCCATTTGCACTCTTAACACCTGTTCTTGTGAGGCCAACTTAACCTAAAGTTTAAATAAAGTGCATTAGACTTTATTTAAGTAAATGCATTTATGTATTTTTTTTTTTTTTAGGAAATGCTGTGTGGTTTTCTGCATGTAACTGCTCACTACTCATGTAACACTCTAGACCGTACCATAATTGAAATAATAATAAAGCTCCAGAACCAATATCAGTAGATATTTGGATTCAGGTATCCAAATGGATCGGAACTGATCGGTACATTTCTAATGGCTACCTAACAATCAGCTGTACAATGTGATTAATGATAATTACCAAGCATTTGCATGCTAACACACACTACATAGATGGAGACCAGAACTGTCACTGTTGGCATATTATAATGATGTTAGCATTTAGCTTAAACAGCACCACTGTGCCTAAACACAACCTAACAGAGCTGCTAGCAGTGCTTTAGACTTTTAGTTGTGTTTTTTTTCCACCTTACAAGTTGTAGAGGAGATTGCTGACTGACTTGAGTTCTCATTGAAAGTATAAAAGTAGTTTTATGAACTGAGTGACTGAAATGTTTTGAGTTGGAGTACCAGAGTACTGCCTTGACTAGAATGGCTGTCCTTGATTCAAAGTCAACAGTTGGACTTCCACTTTCACATCTGTTCCCCAACAAAATATCCAAATAAACACATAAAAATTTTACAGATTGATCTAGCCATGGGTTCCACTCAGGTATCAGGTCAGGTTTGATGTCATATCTACATGAGGGCATGTACATTAACCCAAACACAGGATCTGGGCTCATCCAGAGCAAAGATGAAAAGATTTCTGACTCATCAAAGCAAGATGTCTGATCTAAGTCTGAGAATACTTCAGGGCAGAATATAAAAACATGGTGAGAAGCGCTCTATCCACTCAAGGACTATCGTACTATATTAATGTGCACATTCAGGAACACTAACAGAAACAAGACTAGACTGGACAAAACATCTTATTTCCACTTTCACATACAAACAGGTAAATATGTCTGAAGTGTCCAGTTAAACCAAGAGTGCAATTCTCTCCTTTTTCTTGTCTAAAAATACAGCAGATCCTCAGTTGTCGCTATTGGTTTCTGCAGTAACATGTAAATGTGCCTTTTGTCCATCACAACCTGCACATGCCAGCAGACAAACCAAAACAACACAGTTCCTCCATGTTTACTGCTGAAATTACATGGAAATCGAAACTATTTCTGTTTGAAATCAGAGCTCTTTTTCTGACAGCGCTTGCGTCAGATATGCAGTTTAAATATTTTATATATTACAGTATATCAAGAGTTGGGAGTTGGTTGTCCACATGAGACCGTTAGGTTTGCAGACGGGTGTCACAGGAGAACTCAAAAAGGGAAAAATAAAGACCATTAAGTCTAACTCAACAAATGTAGACTGAGTGCAAGCCTGCCACTGAGAGACTACCTCAGTTGGCAGTCTCTTTTATTCGCGTGTCACATTTTTTAGGGGCAATGCCAATGCATTCTGGGCTTTGCACCGCCCGAGGCATTTATGATGGGTTTCTAAAGAACTGCTAACAAGTCCCCTTTGGCAGTATGATAAGGGGTGCAGACAGACCTTTCTCCAACTCGGGCACATTAGTATGGAGGTAGCGGCGGCTGTGCAAGACTAAAGCACGATCAGCACACGGCGGACAGAGATATGAACTTGACTGAACATTTTACAATTGGAAAAAATGCACTCAATAGTGCTCCCTGGTGGATAAACTGTGTAACGATAATATGATTTGTTAACAGGTTCAAGTAAAAGTTGTATGCTGCATTCACCAAAGGTAAAAAATGCAGACCTTAGCTTTCAAATATTACTTTGTTCTATTTCAATTATTTAGGTACTATTTACTAATTTTTTTTTTTTTAATCATTTAACAAAATAAGTCTCCTACTTTTTAAACTAAGTAAAAGGAAACGTGTCGTCGTATTTCTGCATTTCTGTACTACAATTTCTTAGTTATCGCTGGCTGACATTTATGTTGACACAAGGGGTGGGCTGTTGTAAAAAAAAAGCATCAATATCTGTCTTTGATCATTCTGGCTTTGGTTTTACATTGTTTTGGATTGACACCAATTTTTGAGGTATCGCCCACCCCTCGTTACCGGTATATTTGTCAGGCTGTGATAATATTTTAATTCTATGGTTCTTCTGTTCCCACACATATGTAGAATCTGTTCAGGGCTGTCTCCATGTTCTTGAAAGCAGAAAACAGAAGTATTACCTAATGTGGGTAAAGTGTGAGGGAAACGTACTGTACACTGACGTAAAACAATTATGAAAACTGTGGAAACCCAAATGATGCTGGAATCTCCCTTATGTTCATTGATCTTCATTGATGTCCCTGCTGACAAGACTGATGTTTGTGAATCTGCTGAGGTTTCATAAAAATCTTGCAGCTTTAATTCGACCAAACCAAAAGAGTTTTAAAGCCACATGCTACGTTCTGTCGCCCCTTCAGCTCATGTTGCTTTATAGAAAATGTGCCCCCCGGCTTTGTGTTCACTCGGTCTCAGTGTCTGAACGTTTTAACAGGGACTAACTCTTGACCATGAAGGTTCTCAAGTGATACACTTGAGGCTTACAGTCACATTGAATCACTTCCAGAGGCTCCGCTCTCACGTACGGACTTTCCCTCTAAGTTACTGATAAATTCAGCTGGTGTGGGTTCAGATCCACTGGGTAATGATATGTGTGGTGTATTCATGGTTACTAGCCTTTTCAACAAGAATTTGCCTACTAAAAAGTTGTCATTGCTTTGTTGTTTCTTGTGTAAATATGATTTTATTTATTGTCTTTTTTTTAATATCCTCAGCATTCATTTTGTTGCCATGTGTTCATGCCTAAGCCATTAAGATTTTTAATTAAACAGTATTTTCTTTAACATCTTATCTGTGTGGTTTGTCCATGATGACTACCGACTGTTTCCGTGTCCCAGTGAAATGAACTGTTTACACAAAGTTTAATAGAGAGTAAGTTGACTGCTCTTTTCTCTAAATAAAATACCTGTCATTTTGTCAACAGATTGTAAAGTTTTCAGTCATCTACTTAATTTATTTTAGCTTAAAATAATGCAGTTAATACAATTAAAACAATTAATTGTTGAAGAGCAAACAGAAGTGAATACAATAATGCGTATGTCAAACCCATGTCGATAGTAAAGTAATCAATTGAAACAACAAACCCCTGCACGCCACGCTGTCCCAGAAAGCTGAGTTCTGCTGTTCTTCCGGCAACAGCGCCAACACTTGACGTAGTTAGGAAGAACTGCATTTATATTAATTTTTTTCCTGCCATGTTTGATTGGACCCATTTTAGTGAGTCGTTGATACAGAGATGGTTGACTACAAGAGGGTTTACTTTTTCAGACAGAGCAAACTATCAATTCTATTACACAAAAACAGAAATACTACAAAAGTTATTAACTTAAAAGTTCCCATATAATCAGGGTTGAACTGCACACACATGTAATCACAGTTGTATAGCTCATCTCCTTACCTTATCAATCAAAATTTGCTAGCCAGGTTAGCTAGCAAATCAAAACACTGCTAGCTAACCTAGCTTGTGATTATTTCTAACTGGGATGCTAGCAAGCCAGTAGCCTGTTCCTGTCCATGCTGCATATGAAGTAACAGTCCTAATATTCCCTGTATTTGTGTAAACTTTGCCATTTAGAGGAGAGGTGTGTCTGTGTGTGAATAACTCACCAGCCTTTCATTCTTATTAGCACCTGCGCCTGCAGGTTAGCTTCCGGTAGCTGTTCAGTTCGTGAGCTTATTTTTTGTTGTTATTCAGTTTATAAAAGTGTAAATATTTACAAATCATGGTGGTAAAAAATTAACTTCAATTTGAAGTCCCTCCTGTTTTTAAGTGTTTCTCGTAATATGCTATTTTTGCAAGTTTTGACTTTTGGGTCGTTTCTTACTTTCTTCTTCGTTGGCGCTGGCTGCACAACACAACAGCGCCCCCTTGTGTATCTTCAGTAGATACCTGCTTCTCTTTGCCAGCAAGACACTCAAAACAGTAACAACCCATGCAAAAAGATTTGGATTCATTTGTTCAGGTTTCAAGAATCTGTCGCTGAAGTTTAGAGTCTTAATAGCAGTATCTTTTTCCAGAAAATGCCTTAGTTATTTTGGATAACCCACAAAATAAAAAAAAAGCTTTTGTTTCCCAATGGCACAAGAGAAAATAACTTTAAATATATTTGGCTGTAAGTCAAATTATAAATTATCTGACTTGCAGTTCCTCCTTTATCTCAAGGATAAACATGTCATCACCAGAAGTTGTACGCTGTAGACTAAATAACGAGAGAATTAGCTGATTTGTTTTGCAGCCATGAGAAGCTTGAATTTGTTACAGATGTGTTTTCTGTCCTTCCTCCTTCCAGACTCCGGTTAGAAATCTGAGCTACTGTTGGAGTCATTTCGAGCTCGCGCTGACAGCGGTTTGGAGGCAAGACCTCCTCTCGTCTCCTCACATTGGGACTGTGGGGCACTAAAAGAGAGCAAACTGAACCCACTGCTGTTCATAATGAGTCTTTCGGCTAAGGAAAAGACCAACGGTGATCAGGTTCCAGCACTAAGTGTCCTTTCATTGTTCTGCAGAAAATAATAATGACAAAAACAGTCTCTTTTTAAATGAAACATTTTTATTTGGCATTGTTTTCTTGCAAAAAATATAAAAAAAAAAACCCAACAACAAACGCAAGCATTAAAGAATCACATGTACAGTACTTAATTTACACACATTTAGAAAAGAAAGAACATAATTGCAATGTTCAATTTCAAGCTTGTTTTCCAACTGGTGAAAAAATCCAGAACCATCAACATAATTTTTTTTCTTACTTAAAGTTGTACTGAACTGAAACAAAGGTGCAGATTTATGGATCAAATCAGAACGTTTTGGCTGCACATCAGAGGCAGTCGGTGTTATGGCTTTGTGCAACTTTTCTAAACCATAAAAACAGCATCACATCGCACATGAGGACTTTTCTTGCCTGAGGACGTCCTGCACCTGGATCATTTTTACAACTTTTAACACCTCAACTCAGTTAAAAAAAAGAAAGAGGAAACATGTCACTACCTTGTTAATGGTGCAAGTCATCTGGGCAAAGTTTCGCTCAGCAACAAAATGTCTCTTCACAAAAAACCAAAACAGTGAGCGATCAGTCTATCGTATTCACATCATGAGCCAGTGAGCGTGCCAGTGTTGCTGCATGTTTTAGCGGATTTATTATAAATCAGGCGTAATGTGCATCTGATTAGCTTCAGTATGTGCTTCTCATCCATTATCCACACACTGCAATATTCCTTTCCTAGAAAATAAAATCCAGGTCATTTAAAAACACTTAATGCTGTTTTTTTGAGGTTTCTCAAGACTCTTCTTAAACAGGAAAGACTCATTTCTTGTTTAAATGATGAATGTGAGATTTAAATTGTCTTTTATTTGGACCTAAGGAAGATAAATGACCACTCTGTGAAAGCTACTGAGATCCAAATAAATAATAATAATAATAATAAAAGAATCTTTAGTAAGAATTTGGTGTGAGATCCTACAAATTAGAAAAAAAAGATGCAGCCTCTGTTTGGAGGAAGACGTGTTAAAAATTTGGGATTCATTTATTTATTTTTAAACCGTTTCTGATAAATCAATTAAGTGAAAATTTTCCAACTATCGAAAGACAAACTGCTGCATCTTGGTTAAAAATGCTGCAGATGGAATATTTGTTGATCCATGAGGGAAAAAAGCATTTGAGGATTTTGGAAACGCTTCAAAACAACAGCAGGTGTTGGTGAACAACTGTCTGGTTTTTCAGAGAAAGTCAAGGAATTTCCATTTTTAGTCCTGTCATGTAAGTGTAGCAATAACACTTGACAAACTGAGGAAAGTTGTAGACAGACCATAAATACAATATAACCTTGCACAGTCATGACAATTTAAAAGAGTTCAATATTCCATCACAGACAAGAACATCCAGGTCTGCTTATTGTTATTAATGAGTTTCATACTAATGCTGAATAAACTAGAATATGGAGTAATATTGTAACTTTGAATGGAAAGTTAAATGTTCTCTGTGATAGTTTATCAAAATAAAGCAAGTCTCTGCCTTCTGATTCCAAAAATGTGCAGAAACTTACGGCTGCAGTGAAAGTTAAAATAAAAAAAAAACAATCTAAACCCCTTTACTTTGTTGTGCACAATGCTCAGATGTACTTCGTGTGTCATCTGCAGCAAACATGCAGGAACACTGGGACACTTCAGGCCCGACTAGCTCTCAGTGGAAACAAAGAAAACACACAGAGCAAACTGAGGAAACAGAAACAGATTCAGTGTATGATGCATTCTCAAAACAGGCACAGCAGATCACTAAACTTTGACCTTTCACCTTCAGTAACAGTCAAAGGCCACCACTAGCAGGTCTGTACACTACACGTATATACAAACAGTACAAGGGCTTGACAGCAGTTTCCAAAAGAAGGCTTTCAGTGTGTGTGATTGACACTGGTTTTACAGATACAATTACTGTTACGATTATCCTGCGTTTCAAGCTTTTAGCGCCTCCTGGTGGTCTAAATGTTGATCAGAAGTGTTCCAGTCAACAATCCAAGAGGAAACACCTCAGTATTTGTTTTGTTTTGGCAAATTTGAATATCAAATTTCTAAGTCAAACTGAAGCAAACACACTGACAGTCTTTCCCTCAGTGTGACATCGAACCAACAGTGAAGAGCTGCCACAGAACAGCAGCAAGCGATTGGTATCTGACATCATATCCTGTCCTGAAACTCACCTGGACCCATGAACACGGATCAACATGCACATGACCCAGACGCTACCGTGAAATGAAAATCTGCGTGCCAAAATATCTTTAATAACAAAATATATATAATATATACACTTTCATAAAAAAAAAGAACACACTGAACAACAACAAAAACAAAACAAAATGGAGAAACTGAATGTCGAAGAAGCAAACAGAGAAGAAAATACACATCTCTACATACATAACTGTGTGTGTGTGTGTGCATGTGTGCGTGTGTGTGTGTGTGTGTGTTTGTGTTAATGTGGTTTTGGGTCGCGTAAATCAACAGAAAACTGCTGAGAAAAGCATGATGGGGGAATGTTGTAACTGTGAGGTTTTGTTACTGCAGGTCTCAGATCAGTGGGAGTGTTTACTGCCTCCTCTGCTTCATCACACACACACACATACATATACACACACACACACTGACTGCTGGCTTCATGTGTCCTGCTGTCTGCTGCACAACGTCACTGCCGAACCATCGCAGACTTTACTGAAAGGAAAGAAAAGCGGGACGTCAGCGTAAACACCAGCTTCACATCTGCATATAAACACTACAAACTCTCATTATGAACATCGCAGGATTTCAGCCTCAGTTACTAAAAACGATGAACTATTTAAGGGAAATTCTTGTCTATAATCACGTAAATTCCTCTAGTTGTTTTGGCCATCATATCTATAGGAAATTAAGCCATTTTAGTCACTGAGTTAATTTCTACAATTTGGAAAAAAACGGTCAAATGAAGTCCAGTGGAGCAGGAAACAAGCTGTAAGACGATCAGAGGGCTTGTAAACAAACACTCAGGGGAGCGGTAAAGTTTTTATTCATCCATTACAGTTTACGGACTGATGTGCTGCTTTAGGTTTGACCTTTGTACAGTAAATAACCACAGTTATCCTGTGCAAATTTTCCTGTGCAATAAGAGAATATTCAGGGTTGCCAGCTGTCATGAATTTGGCAGAAGAGCACGACTTATCATCTCATTTCAACACCAGTCCATTAACATTACAGAGAGAGCAAAAGATGTGCACATGCAGAGCTCTCCAAAACCACCACATCTGTCATGTATGTTGAGTTTGCTTCTCTCTTCTCTTGCTTTGCTTGACAATTTCATAACTATGCCAGATTGAAATGTCAACAAAATACACTTTTTGATGCAACTAAGCGTCTGTGGAGTCTGTGATGTGTGTAGATTCATGGATAAGTTAAAAGTGAGTCCTGACATGCAAAGTTTCTTCTCTAACATCTCCTGAGGATAAACTTTGCATTTCAGCTCCACAAACTTGTGTATGTTTTCTGCGATGGGTTATACTAAACACTGCAGGTCTTTAGACTCTGGGCCCTTTTTTAAATATTGCGCAGTAATGACACTCCATTCATCTAACACAATAGTTACCTGCTCATTCGGGCCTTTTTTGTCTCCGTTGACAGCCTTTAGGAGGACAGCTTCCTCATTCTTTGTGTTAGTCTTCATTTCCACAACAATGTCATCTTTGGTGGTCTTCTCTTTGGTGCTGCGGATGGAAAAAAGGGTTGGCACATGAGGAATGTGAGGAAAAACCCAGGTGACTGCAGTGTGACTGGGCATCAGTACAAATAACATGCTTCTGTTTTACATCTTGTAACAGTGGTGCATTGTGTTTAAGTTTTCTTGGGTTAGATTGTTTTAAATTTCCCGAATAGATATGGTTTAAAGTATGTAGAATACGCTGATATGATTACGATTTTTTTTAAGCATGACTTATCTACGTTAAAATTCATAAAATGCTCTATAAAGGGTCCGGATTCAGATCTACTCTCTCTCCCCTTTTGAGAAATCCTGAATCTGTCAATCACAGGCATTGGCCACGCCCACCAGAACTGACCACAGTGAGACAGTGATCTGAAAACTGAGGCATGAACATGAGCAGCATGGGACTCGTATGAAGGAGTCTAAACATTTCTGCATCCTTTGAATATCAGAAACAAGTTCAAACATGTTTCATTCATCGTTACTGCAAGTTTTGGATGCATTCGAGAGGGAAAAGCCAAGAGTCAAGTTTCCAAGTTTATTAAAGTGTAAAGTTGGTGATATTCTATATTTCTGTCCTAAACAAAACCTGCAATGTTTTAATGCATCTCTGAATATTTTCCAACTTCCCCAAATCTCTAATCTTTAAAAACATGAATACAAATGTATACTATCACTATTAAAAGAGTTAAAAAGTATTCAAAATCAGCTGCACACTGTTGTCTTAGCAATACTGAAGAGAAATATGTGTGTTGGAGACTTTTTTCAGATGCAGATTAAAACACATTTGGTGTTTAAGTGAGTGTGTTCAGAAGCAGGATGGTGTTTGTGGGCTCGAGTCAAAATAAACTGCAGTGTGTTTATGTGTGTGTGTGTGTGTGTGTGTGTGTGTGTTCATGGTATTGCAGGAACATATCACACCATGTAACATAAGGCTTATTGGTGTTTTTAATAGTATGTGGAAAACAATGGAGCCGTATGGTGCAATAAGTAACCCAAGCTAGAGTAAATGCTGGCACTGTTCATTTCTGCAAACCACAGTTATGTTGAAATTCAGCATTTTTTAAAAATATTTTCATGTTTGTGTTGGGAAATAATGCGGTTAGGGTCTGGTTTGGTTTAAGAGAAAAGGCCACTTGCTTCGAGTTATAAAAAAATCATGCTTTGGCATTAAAGAAACAGCTGGAAAACGTCCTGACGTCTTGTTAGAAACAGACATTTGGGGCTTTTTTTTTTTGGTGCAGTACTCACATGTCCTGTTTCCCTGAGCGTCCACAGGGGATCTTCCCCTTTTTATGCAGAAAGTAGAGAACGCTGCCGAGGATGGCCAGCAGCAGCAGACACAGTATGATCACCACTATGATCACTCCGCTGCCCTCAGCTGCGCAAACACACACAGAGAAACCAATCACATGTTGGTGTCAGTCATCTGCTACTTTGACAGCAGTTTAGCGACAGTTTAATGACGCTGTGATTTGTGGGCAGAGCCTCGGCTCAACTGTGTAACAACCATGTGAACAGCCGTCATTCACAGATGAAAGTTTGTGTTTACAACCTCCAACAGAAAACAACCATATTTGCCTGAGTACACAACTTCTGGACTAATTTCAGAGGGGAAAACACAAAATTCTGTGCGTTTTTAAAGGGACAGTTCACCTATTTTTCGCAAAAAGATCAGTTTACAAGTCTCTTGGATGAACTACTCGACTTGTGGAAATGGTGACAAAAGACTTACAATATAATCTTTGATCTCAAAAAGGTCACACTCGGGTTGTGAATGACCGGGAAAGTATAAAGGTGATCACAAGGAAGGAGAGGTCCAACAATACAATGCTTGTGGTTGCATTATGGGAAGTGTAGGATTCAGTGTTTTTGAAGTCTGCTCTGCTGTTTCGATTTTTAAATCATTCTTCTGTTTTTAATCTGTTTATTGAAAGTTCCTGAACTTTAAGGAAGTGACTGAAGTGCCCTTTTAAAAATCAGGATATGGAAACATCTGTTCTATACCACTTAATTTCCTTTAAACATTTTAACTATTTGGTTTCTTAAGTGGCTTTTTTAAAAAAGTCCTCTTTCTCATGCATAATAATTAATTTGCTAAGCGTGAAATTATGCCCATTTCATTCCACAGTCATTAAAAGTTGCAGGACTGCAGAAAAAATGTCATTTACTTTGTGCAGCATCTGTGACCTATAACCTTAATAACAGACTTTATTTAGATTACATAATCCATTCAGAAAGAAAAGAGGCAACTCTATAACTTTATAGTCAGGTTGCTCAGTTTGTGTGAGAGGCAGGAAGTAAGAAAAGTAGGAAACAGTTACATCACTGTAAAAGGAAAAACACCAAACTTTTACAGTATTTTCACTAAATTCTATATTTCTTTCTTATTCTTACATTTTTATGACGATTGTTCTGATCTTATAAACTGTTATAATTACTAAATAAATACAGCGAAACCTTTTAATACTTCCAGATTTAAAATTAATTGCTCATTTTGTCTTGACTTAATGTTTGATTGGAGTGAAAAAAATGACAGGAAAGACACAAAACCTGACTGAGCTTAACTATCTTTAAACTGATCATTAAATTTCAGGTTGATGTTGCTGCTCAAACTGCTGACACACAGTTTGAGCTTCATATTTATAACACATTCACCATCAAGAAAACAATATTTTAATTTTTTGGATTTAATTTATTTCTGCATTAAAACGTCCAGATCAACCATTTAAATATTCCTAAATCCACGAAAAACATTAACAAAAGAAAAAGGCCTCATTTATTCTTAGTTTTGTCAAACATAAATAAGATTCATTCTTAAAATAGATCTTCCACTCCTTGTTGTGTGTGTAGAAAACTTCTACACTTCTACACTGGACTGTGTGAGTGTTTAAAACGACCTCTAATAACCTGAGTAAACATTTAAGAAGACGACCACATATTCGTATCCTGGGAACAACACAGCGATCCCTTCTTCATACCTTTAACATAGTTTATTTTTTGTTATTGTTTTTCTTAATGGCTGTGGGTGAAACGAAATGCTGTTAAATTGCCTGTTTTATTCCCTGCAGACCAGTGAAGGTTTTAATAGTATGAAGTGACTCGTCGGATGAAGTCAGAAAATTGCCCCCCGCTTCATACTTCACTGCAATTTCACCTGGTTTGTAAAAATCCACCATAAAAACACAAGACTGTCTGGAAATGTCAGTAAAAGTGAGACAATGTTTTTTTTACTCATTTGAGTTTGTTTAAAATATTCAGGGTGTACACAAATAATGTTTTTACTCCTGCAGAGCGTTTTTTTTTTTTTTTTGGGTCCAAGTATCATTATATCTGCTGGCGTGCTTGAATTTGCTGGCGTTATGATTTTTCTCTGCGAATCAAACAGAATATTTAATGTGCCCACAGGCCATCCAAAAGATCTGCCAGCAAACCAAAGACAGTCCTGCTATGGAGCCCCTGTATGAAAACCATAAATAATGTACATAATCCTCCAACCCTTCATTGTCACAGACAGAACTTAAAGTCAAAAAGCGTGAACACTGACACAGAAAGAAACTTTGAGACGGACGAAAGTGACCGAAAAGGGGGGAAAAAAGAGGCGTCTTTAACAAGAAGAGGCTGGACGGCGACCATCTTACCAGGAGAGAAGGGAGCAGCTGAAGTGATGCTGGGAACTGTGAACAAGTAAAACAACACTTAGAGTCGGCCCTGACACACACACACACTTCTCATAATGAATGTGTTCATAGCGGCTTAAGTAATCAAAAATAATCCTGTAATTTTCTGAATGTGTGTGTGTAAATGTTACAACACAGGCTTCGTTCATCTGCTGAAGCTGCTGTTTGCTGGTTTAGAACCGAACAACCAAGAAGGAAAAAATCACTCTTCAGTTAAACTGCTCACAGTTAATGTCTGCACTGTGATCATAACCTGCATTACAGAGTCACAGACAGTCATCACTTCATTTTATGAGGTCACATGTCTAAAAGGCTGGGAGCCGCTGCATTAAAGTGATGGTTTTTGGTCATTTAGACACAGGTTTTTTACTATGTCAGTGTTTTTTAATGGCTTCACTGCAGTGGTAAGTTGAAAAGTGTCGATCTGTTCTCTTTCAGGCCAAATCAGTGATGGATTTTGTAGCTGAAGCCTTAATTAACGACCAAAAAAACTGCAAGTGCTGCCTCATCTCTCTGAGGAAATTCTCGTCAATTTTATAATTTGCTTAATTCCTATTTGCTCACAGATGAAGCATTAATTTCACCCATGACCAACTATGGATTACTGAGGTCGTTAGGCTTTTTTTTCATCTTTTGTCTTAGATCACCGATTGTAAAGACCTGAATTGATGATCAAGGGGAGGAATTAAGGTCATTATTATTGCCAGACAACACACACATGCTGAAAAGCCTGAACCTGTGTGTGCGTATTTAATTCTCTGATGATTAAATAAAGAGAAAAATGTAAAATCTGTGAATGCTTAAATTGCATTTGAATTAATTAAAAAAAAAAAACCCTCAAACAACCACAATCATCACAACAGCATTTTCTGCATAATGTGTTTCATCTAAAACTAAAATTAGGCAAAATATTTCAAATACAGCTTCTTAACTAATAGAAATAATAAAAAAACACACTTAATTTTTTATTTTATGGCTGTACACAGACTTACATTATAAAATAATAAACTGAATTCTTTAAAAAATTAATGAGGAAACGTGTTGGAGCTTTAATGGTGCAAGCAAACCTCATGTTCCTGATGGTCATTGATTCGGGCTTCAAAAGCAAACTAAGTTTTTAAACTCCAGCCTGTGAGAGGCAGAAGAAACTGTTTTTCCTTAATAACACTGCTTTTAAACTCACCATAGCTCCCTAAATTTACCACAAGCCAAATATTGCACGAGTATTGAGGCGTGAATGGATTAAATCCTGATTAAATGGACTAAAAGATGAAAAAAAATGATATGGCCCTTTAACATATTGGAGGAGTTTTCCCACTTAGCACAGTTTGATTAAAACTGATAATACTAATTATAAAAGATTAAAAAATATAAGTTATTTCCGGCGTTTTCCACTCATGCAGATGTTCCAGTGTGAGTGAGTGAGACTCTTACTGGCTTTGATGCTGAAGACCTTGACCTCGGTGCCCATGTCGTTGGACGCGTTGCACAGAGCGCTGATGTCCGAGGTCACTTTGACTGACACCACGCTGTGAGTCATGTGATCATTCGCCCTGCTCACCACCTCTTTCCAGCTCTGCGGACACACACAAGCACACACACACACACATTTTATGAGAACACCATCCACATCTTTATATCAGTATGTTTAAACTGCAATATTTGCAAACTGAAACCAACAGGTTGGTCAACAGGTGCACAAGTATTTTTGAAAACAGGGTTTTTTCCTCTTTTTGTTATCTCATTGAATCAGATCCTGTTTTCAGTAAATGTAAGTTAAAATGCAGACATACAACTTAAGCATTGCCATAAACATGCCAAACCCTCAGGTGAGGAAATAACCCTTTTCCTAAAGCAATACTGGCCAATCAGAGGCCTTAAAAGAGAAACTGGGAGACTAACTACAAATAAAGGTTTGAACCGTTCTCGTCCAAATCCTGCAAAGTTGGCAGGACGGACTCTGGCATTTCCTCTTACCTCACACCAACCAGATGTTGCCCTGATCTCTATCAGCTAATTATATCATTTCAATCAAACTCTAAATCTGTCCTCCTCCCTGCAGCTGCCAGTGAGAATCATCTCAATCCCTCTCCATCCCTTTCACCTCGAGTTTGACCTCAGCAGGAGCCCAGTCCACTTGACATCCATCCAGTTCTCAGCCACTCACATCATCCCATCACCACCATCTCTAATGTTAAAACTCCATCATGGAGGCTCCACTCACTATTTCCCTACCCACTCAGTACATGAAGATGTCACAAAGGGGTCTAACTTGTCACAGACCTCTCACATCCTTGATCTCATTATGCAGATTATTAAAAAAAATTAATAAAGTTTCCTCTTAGTGAAAAAAACACCACTGTGAAGTAAGTTCATGCTGTGAGTCAGACTCGATACCTGGCTGCCGATGATGTTCCAGGAGATGCTGGGCAGTGGATGTCCCTGAGCCTCACAGCTCAGGTTCACCATCCTGCCTGCTGCCTCCTCCAGCTGAACCTCCTGGTCCGGTCCCTCCAACTGGGGACCACCTACACACACACACACACACACACACACACACAAACAGCATTCAGTTTGTTTGAAAGTGCAGTTCATCATATTAAAGTGACAAGCCTGTTTTCAGATCGACTGTGTGTCAATTTGCTTGCTGTTTACTGGAAAAATTCAAGTTAAAGTTCCAGCAATAATATCAGCACAGTTTATTTTATTCTATTTTTTTGGGAAACAGAAACATTGTTTTCATTTAATAAAAAACTCCATTAACTTTCACTCTTTGTTGGATGTAAAGCTCTTGAACTTGACACTTCTTGCACAGATGTTTCACATTAAAGGCCCTGCAGTGGCTTAAAAGGCACAATCCTCCTCTTTCCTCGCAGGCTTTTTGAACCAGAAAAAAGCAGCACGCTCGTAACCCCTTTAGTTCAAGTTGTGAAGACTGACGTTTCTGCACACTTTCTTCTAGAGGATGACTGACACTTGCAGTAACAGAGGCAGGTGTTTCAAATCAGAGCTTTACAGCTAAACGAATTGGATGACATTGAAGCAGAGTCACTGGGGGAGATACAACAAAAATATGGCCACATATTCAAAAACCCGCATGAACAAGCTACAGAAATACTTGAGTGCTTGTATATTTAATTTCCAGCCTGTGAAGAAGAGTTGGAAACTAACCTAATAACACAAATTTAATTTTGGCTTCAGCTGCATGTCGAGTGCACGAGACTCTTTTGTCTATTTGGAAACTTTGCTTGACATCTGGAGTAAAAATACGCTGGAAAAGTGAAGAGGAAAAACGGTAAGACTGACCTTGGACGATGATGTGGACGGAGCCGCTGGTGTGCAGGGCGGGCAGGGAGGGAACGGTCACCTCACAGGTGTACTCTCCTGATGTTTCATAGGTAGCATCTCTCAGGTGCAGTGTGTTTCCCTTTCCTACCTGCTGCCCACCCTACACACACACACACACACACAGACAATCAGCAACATGCACAAAACAACTGAGTGAAACTAAGTGATAATGTCGATAGTAAATACGGTAAAGGTCAGTGGATCTTTAGGGATTATTGGTTTTGTGGTCCAGTGTTGGCTGGTCCTCCACTATTGGATTTCTATGAACATAATGTGTCCTGAGATGTTTTTCTTCATCTTCACTAATTTATATATATATCAATTTGTTATAATCGTTAACTGTTATATATCCAAAGTGATTGTAATGATTCTGAATCCTAATTAGAAGTATGACAAGTATTTTGTTCTTTCCTCTTTATTGAAAAGAGACAAATTAAACTCCAAGTTCCTGCACTAAAATGTGTCAGCTGAAAAAGATGTACAGACTGTTTGCATATCGAATCTAACTGATGCAACAGTTTAAGAACTTTTAGTTTATATAAAACTTTCTTTTATGTATAATTTCACTGTTTGCAGCCTGCAATATTTAGAATCTTATCATTTCTAATCTGGACTAAAGTGTGCATACCTTGTACCAGACAGTGGATGTTTTCAGGGAGGAAAGAGCGTTGCAGGTTGCAGTCAGATCTTCTCCTTTCAGCATAACTTCAGAGTCTTTAGGCACAACAACAGCTGGATCCAAGTCTGAGCACAACAAAAACAGACACAGGAAGTACACTGTCATATTTAACTCAAAGGAAGAGTTCCTCTGTGTGTATTTGCTTTCTATCTGATATTTAAACAAGATGAACAATATCAATCTTATGTCTGCATTAAGACTGGAGTCAAAGGCAAATCTCTGACTCTGTGTAAAGTCTAAAATAAACAGCAAAACAACACATCAAAAGATTACAATCAACAAGTTGCATCACCTTCTGTTCCTGACTGCAAGCCTGTTAAGTGTGTTTACATATCTGCTCATCTGTGTGTGTGTGTGTGTGTGTGTGTGTGTGTGTGTGTGTGTAGGAGGGTTTGTTCCTCACAGTGCACAGTGAGCTGCACTTCTCCTTTGACCTCGGTGTAGCTGTCCGTCTTCAGAGGACGACACTGGTAGATGCCGCTGTCTTTGCGAGTCACAAGTGACAAGATCAACACGTCGCCTTTGCTGTCCAAACCCACATCTGGCTCCTGCAACAAACAATGTCAGCGCTAATCTCAGTTTATGTTGTGAGCACAGAAATGCAAGTACAGGAGGTAAAGACAGGATGTGCTTTTGAATGTTCTCAGATGTGATTTATTTCCAAGAGAAATCACAGACGTTCGTCTTATGGGAGACAGTTTGCAGACTTAAGCATCACATTGAAATGATTACTTAGTTCCCTCAGTTTTGTTTGGCAGAAAACAGAGTTTATGGGTAGAATCCTGCTACGGTTTTAAATGATACTTTTCCAAAATAAACATGGATTCCTCACTTCCAACTCTGCTAACAAAAAGCTGATGGCATCTGAATCTTTCTGTCAGAGGTTTACAGAACATTTTCATTTGTTTTGACGGTCTGACTCTTCTTTTCTTAAGTTCAACCATCGAAGAAACATTTTTCTGACCAGTTTCACCCCTGAGATCTGAGACAAATACAGCCACAATTTACATTGCAGCACATTAAGCCAAGAAAGACGAGTGGCGAGAGACGGACAGAAGTTAAACAAACGTTAAACGCTTAACTGTAATACTCAAACCCACCTACTTAAAAATAAAAATGTTTCTTCTTTGATTTTCATCTAAATTAGTCCACTCATTTGACTGTCCAGAGAAATTTTGGCAGCAGCAGGATGGACTGCTCTGAAACTTGCTCTCTTCCCCTTTTAAGGAGCAGTTTTATACTCTGAAAGATTAAAAAAAAACATGAAGGTGCAGATCCTTTTTCTCTATTTTTAACTGTGTTCCCTCAAAGGTCGTCAGTGTCATGAAAGCTTAGTCCAGTCCTGGTCATATTGGACTTGATGCCCAAAATTCAGTGCAGATTTACTTGATCGAATGACTG
>JAQNCA010000006.1:22107839-22119606 GCA_029783725.1 Acanthurus tractus | reverse complement strand
AAATGAAATATGACTTTTCTTTAAAGATTTTAGTAGTTTTTGGAATAAAGTTCTGAGATAAAAAGTACAATATTTATCTGTTTATTTATTAAATGTTTATTTTACAGGGACAGGGCATGTTAATAAGAGTGAAATCAGTGTGAAATGCACATGTAAATACATCACAGTTAGCAGGATTGTTCATTTACATCCACAGTCTCCTGGCAGGTGACAGAGTGCATTTATATCATAAAATAAGAGAGAAAACTAATAATACAAATAAATAACTCATACAATAATACTTAAAAGTGAACTGCAGTCTCTGAATTGCAGTCAAGTAGATGTGTGAGCCTGCAGAAAATGAGAACACTAAAGTATCTGTTGATGTCTTACTTCGTTTCTTATGATTTTTTTGACAGATTTTAAGGTTTTTTATTCTCAATGTCCGTCCAGAGTCTGACAATGTGATAGATGCACTGAGCTTAATGTGGACTTTTAATTCTAAAGACTACAGAAAACAAAATACTGCACAAACACTGATGAAAAGCACAAAAAGAAGATTGTAAGGCAAGTTTAAGTGTCCTTCTGTGTTGTGTTTACTGATATAATTATGTGTATTATAAAGGAATAACAGCATTAATCACAAACTGGAATCCCAGATTTTGTTTTTGATTGTTCAACACTCTTTTAAAAAATAAAGAAAAAACAATTAATAAGGGCTAAAATTCAGTGTCCTCATGTGTGTTTTTCAGCGTTGGTTGAAACAGACCAAGCATGAAAAGAGCTTTAAGAGTCCAGTTGCCACCCTGCTGCCCCCATTCAGCCGTCTGCTCCCCCATCACCACCCTGTCCCCTCCCCACCTCAGCACCAATCATTTTCACAACTCATTTTTTTTTTTCCTCTGGTCTCTCCCTCCTCTGGCTGGGCCTGTGCGCAGCCAACCATTTCTTTCAAGACAACGGACACGCCATTGTTCCCCCACCTGGGTGGACCAGATCCCCCCCCCTCACACACACACACACACACACACACCCACACACACACACTCAATCACCAGTCAGCCAAAAGATGCTTTTCCTCCCCTGAACCAAAGGTTAAAAATAGTTCATCATGTACTACACTTGTTGTTTACCGCAACAAAGATGATGCGAGGCGGCTTTTGAGACAGAAGCAGATTACGGAGGCTGGAGAGCAAAATATGTCGCACAAGTCAGAGTAAAAAATGTGCTTCTTTGGGGCCGTGCTGCTAACTTTTCAGCTAATCCGATTAGCACTGGGGGGTTGCCGGGGATTTGGCTTCCAAAGCCGACCTGGGACCGGTCTTATCTGCTCCTGTGTGACTTTATGCTGCACAGCCTAAAACACATACACACATGACCCACGATCCAGGACCCCGACAACAAGGACTGCTGCCTGTCTGTGTGTGTGTGTGTGTGTGTGTGTGTGTGTGTGTGTGTGTGTGTGTGTGTGTGTTTGGGTGTGTTTGTGGCTGTCTGCTGTCTGTGTCTGGGTGATACAGAGCTAATTCATTCAGGGGAAAAAAAAAAAAAACAGTCCAGAATATTTGGATGTGTTGACAGGATCAGGCCTGTGACTGGACGAGCAGAGCCACCAGCGACCGGCCTGTCAGAGAGCTGAACAAAAGGAAGACGGAGACTTTTCCAGTTTGACAACAAATACAATCACATTTCTGAAGGAAAATCAAAGAAAACCACACAAAAGATCACTTCCTAAATATGGTTAATGTTGGTTTGAATGTGCTTCATTCTCTTTCTCCTCCTTCCCTTCATCCTTCTCTCCTCTCTGATCCAGAAACTGATTTCAGCTCTGTCACACTGCCAGTCATCACAGCAGGGCTGGGTATCATTTGAAATATTTTAAATACTTGCGCCAATATAACACGTTCTGGTGCCAAAACCAAAATGTTTTCACATTCTACATTAAGGACCGTGTTCCTTTAAAGAAAAACATCTTAAATCTTAAATGTCCAAACAGAAGCTGAGGTACATGAACTTTATCTTTGCTGTGATGCAGCACTTTTAACCTTTGTAAAACATTTACAGAGAAGTCAAAGCGTGAAGGATAAACAATGCAAACTAGTTTTCTGCCCCTTTCTTCAAGTTTGAATAGAAACCAGAGTCAAACAATACTTTCACAACCAAAATGAGACAATAACAACAATGAGGAGGAGGGGGTGTACTTTCAGGACAGCCTCTGCATACAGTGGCTCATTATGCACCGTAAACAGAGACAAAAACCCTCAAAGTGCTCTGTGCTAATGGTCATTATTGGCCTTCCTGTTCGATTAAGGTTGTCAGCTTAGGTTTCCTGTAGATCTGCAGTTGCACCACTGATAAGAGTCCAAATCACCTCTGACACAACAAACCAGCCTCATTTTCTCTCCGTAATCCCTCACATGCCTGGTGAGCCATGAAATGAGTCTGCTCCTAAGATCATAAAAAGGTCCTGCGATAAATTATCCATGAGCCCTTGTGTGAACTTAACACGTCAGGCTGATTTTAGGGGAAATTAATGTAAAATAATTAATCTGCAATATTTTAATTTTAATGCTATGCTGCAGCAGAAAACATGCTTTCTGGGGTTTGAGTATTAAAACATAAGGATTAAACAGTGTAGTACAAACATGCATTTTGCATATGTAATGCTATTTTATTCCACGTTTACTTTCTGCAAAAGAAAATCAGCTTATTTTGAAACTACGTACGATGAATTTGAAGAGCAGATCAGGGTTTCAGACTTTTTTCAGGACCTGGAGACTCCATGAATAGGAGTTATGTGTGGACACTGTGGGTCCCTCAGAGAGCGGAGGGCGTAAAAAGCTAGCATGTAAGTGTGGATGACAGGGATGGGGATTTGTCAGTGCGCAGCCCTGGTGTGGTGTCAAACACCTGGGGGACACTGTGTACCGCCTGACATCAAAGAGCACAGACACACACTCTCTCACACACACGGTGAAAGCATACAGCCCTACAGTGGAGATGAGAGCTCCTTGTCCTACTGATGGACAAGGACTGTGCTTTCAGACGCAGCATCTGGCACAAATCTCTCTGCAGCCGGTTTCCCTGACTGACAGTCAGCGGCGGCGGAGGGTCCAGCCTTTATTCTTTCACATAGAGAGATAAGGAAGTGCTGCAAATCTCCTCAAAGGCAACCTCTTTATGCATCAGTGATCCCCCACTTTCATGCAGCAGAGCATATCACAGCTCCAGCTCGGGACCTCGCACAGAGCCCGCCATTATCCACCGCTGAGGTGGACTCGCTCAGGTTAAGACCACTGGAAATGTACAGGGATGACACTCAGTTCTCATTCACAAGACTTTGCATAGAACAAACTTAATTGCAAAGAAACCGACACCAGGTGGTTGTCTTTCTTTTTCACTTGCACCTCTTGCAACTCAAATGTTAATGCAGATCTCACAATGCAATGGCTTGAGTTTTCTGCGCACAGACCTTCTCTGTTTGCAAATGAAAGCACAAGATTTTAGTAGTTTTTGTTGCAAACACACATAACATCAATCCAAATGATTTAAATTAGACCAAGGTTGTGTTCGCTAATTGTTGTTGCTGCAGACGAAACAGTTGAGCAATCAGAGCTTTGCTGGCAAGATGAAAATTTAGACATCATCTTTTTACATTGCTGGCATGCTAATGAGCTCTGGAGCTCCATCCATGAAAACAGTGGCAGAGAAATAGTGGATGAGATCGATCCAGCTGTGCAGGTCAACCTGCAGAAATGAAAACTCTTTAATTAGTTTGAATTGCAAAGTTCTTTTAAACAGACTTGAGAATTTCTTAGGGGGTATACAAATCAGACTGACTTAAAGAAATCATGATGTGTCTTCATTTTTGTTAATAACATCCACTCTTCTCTGGTTTACAGATTATTGTGGCCTGGTTATGAAGTAGAGGCTGCTTTCAGAGGTCGTTAACATCATTAAAACCATCCTCTCACTGAAAACACATGCATGTTTTTTGCTTCTCTGTGCTGCAACATAGCTGTGCAGACACTTTTTTGAATTTGGGCTTGACTTGCCTGCTACACTTCCCTGTTTTTCATTTAATATTTAGATGTTAAGTCATCTAAAACTGACCCTTTGATCTGTTTGTGTCAGTGGAAACAGATTTTGTGTTTCTGTATTTACGCTCATTTTCTAACAAATCTGCTGAAACCATCATGTCGTCTTAACTCTGAAAAATCTGCCTGCATATCCGAACACGACTTACAGAAACATTTTAGCATTCTGGGAATGTTTCCCGACTTGTTTCATGTGTTTCACTACATCTTCCAGCAACCTCTAACAAACAGTCCACCACCAACACTGGCTTTTAAAGAATTTCTAATCATTCCTGCTGGTTAGCAACTTCTTCAGCAGCTGCATTAATTTTTCATCATCACACCCGATGGGTGAGACTTCATTAAAGGAGTTTCATGAATGTTTTATTTATGCTTGTATCTGATGTTCAGCAGTGGAGTGTGGCTTGTTCCTCTGCATCCCCTACCCATCAATGGACCCCCTCTGGAGCTGCTGGCCTCTGGCATGCAGGTTTCTTCACAACGACAGGACGGCTAATTAAAGGTCAACAGGCTAAACACTGGATCTACATCAAGAGGGGGCCTCCTTTAGCTATCAAAAGAACAAAAACAAATTCGGAGAGCAAGCCTCCGGGAACTCATTTTCCTAAAAACATATTTAGCAGCCCTGCTTACCTCCTTGCTTGAAAATCAGCCCCCAGAGCTAAAAACATGTAAAATACAACATAAAACGCATTATCCAGTCATTTTGCTTGCCAAAAACAGACCGGATCTCAGTGAAACAAGCGTGGATTAAACATTACCTAGTGCCTGGAAGCGAGTACCTGAATAGAGCCTAAATACAGAAACACAATCACTGTGATGCTAATACTGAAACCGGGAACAAGAACAACTGCGGTTCCACCGTCCAGAAATAAGCCTGACCACAATGCTGCAGTTCTGGGGAAAAAAACACTGAGTGTAATCATGTTTGGTTTCCATTTCGAACATAAATATCAATTCAAGAATACAAAATTGGATTTACTTCCTCTAAATGGATTGGTATGTTTGGATAAAATACAAACCATGAGTACGGAGAACGTCGTGACCTATGAGGACATGCGGGTTTAAAAAAACAACCACACATATGAAGCTCTGGAGGCATTTTCTGTGATTTAAATAACATGCTGCAACATGCAGAGTGATCCCGAGGCAGACGAGCCCGAATGACATTTTGAGGTAAACCGAATCTGGAAGCAGCAGCGATTCCTTCTCCGTCTCAAATTAAAGTGTGTGAATGATGAGACATTCAGGTAAGAAGCACCAGGTATGAGGCCTCAGCTGTTATTCTAGCACTATAAATAACAGACCTTTTTTTCCAATCAAACCTCTGACGACAGCACGCTGACTCGCTGCCGTTCTCCAACAATGGCCTTCTTATCCCGGCCCCTGCAGTCATCATCTCAGCGCTGCGTATCCTTGAAAGCTACAAACTCAGTGCCAACTAAATCAGCTTTTCTTCCACCATTCGGCAAAAAAAAAAGGGCTGTGCCGAGGTAATCGCTTCCATTTTCAATCTCAAGAAACCAAGACTTTGAATGGAAATTGTCACTGTTGTAAGAGCATCAGACGTCTTCGGTGCTATTTTATGACACATTTGTCCTCATTGGATTGTTGACATTTAAGCAATATGCAAAGAGTCAGCCTTCATTCACAGAACAAGACCAGCTTTTTGTTGTTTAAACACTATCATCGCATTTCTTTAATTAAGTCTTTCAGATCTATAAGTGCAAATCCACCATCCTCCTAATATGTTAAAAAGAAATCAAGGAGCCGCCTTGAACTTGCAGCACCCTGCAGCAGAAAACACACAAGACATTTGAGCAAAAAATATAGGAAGGATAAATATTTCCTCTGGTCTTCTTACTGAGCCACAGAACTATAATTTATGCAAACAGGCTGAATTAATTTGAAGGGATTTTCTCCATACGGCTTCGCACTGTACGCGATGATTCTGCTGGGTTTTAACATAACAATCTTATACAATTAGCTTGAACTGTGATTGCATGCTGCACCTCTCTCTCTCTCACACACACACACACACACACTCTTAGAGAAATCTATTGCTGCGAACGTGTGTCTGCACATTCATATTTGTTTGAACTTTTTCTCACATTGTTTTTGTGCTGTCTGTGTCTGTTTGCATCCGACTGTATTAGCATTCAAGCTGTGCCCGTCCGACAACAAAGGCCCATTTGTGCACTCCCCTCTCCTTTTATCCCATCCACCAGACATGAGCCGAGCTGTCGAAGCGAGCATGCCACACCTAATTCACCGGGATCAAAATGGCGAAACCCCACCCCAAAACCCCCTCACCCCCCACCGATCCCCCGCTGAGAACCTTAATGCTCTCAAAGAGAATATCAGAGTGATCACAGGTGCACTGCTGTGTTAATGAGGAGAGGCTACTCCCTGTGCCCAGGCCAGTCGCACCGACACCCCCACAAAAACACACAAACACACACACACACACACACACTGCATCATGCAAAGGCTGTGCTGCTTGAACTGTATTAAATATCAGATCCCAGACCCCCCCCTCCACACACACATGGAAACCCATCAGAAACGGACAGTCTGATATTAACACCTGTTCTCCTGAGCGACTGGCCAGGTGTGAAAACGACCTTCAGTTACATCGAACTGTTGTCTCTACATTTCTCACCTTATTCCCGAGAGAGAGCTGCGCTGATCTCCACCTTGTTTGCAACGAAAACAGACAATGTTTTTTTTTTTTGTTTTTTTTGCGGAAAAGTGTGACAGAAACCTGGATCGGATGCAGCTGGATGTGACAGGTGGAAGGACGGCGTTCATCCCTCAAACTCAAGTTGAGAGACTCAGAGAATCAGGACGCATATATGCTGTGTTTTTCTCATTAGATCTGACTGTGATGCTTCTCAACCACAGCAGGCACATTATGAGTTCAACATAAGCCTTTCCTTTATAAAGCTCTCGGAAAATGGGTCACCTTTCCACAGGTGCTTTCACACATGGTTATCTACTATGGCAGAAATCTGACTGTGTTAACCCTTCAACACCTGCCATCCTCTCTTTTTAATTAGAATAAACTGAGTATTTTGATCGTTACGCCACAGTGATGCAGCAACTTTTGAATATTTTCATTACAAATTAATCTGCCCATTACTTTTTTGCTTCTTCCACGCACTGTTTGGTCAAAAAAAATATCAGAAAGTATCTAAATTTTCCCATTTCCCATCAAGGTGATATCTTAAATTGCTTTTTTTAGTCAGAGAAAGACAGCAGATGCTCAAGTTTGAAAAGCTATAATTGGAAAATTTTCTAGCATCTTTTCTTGAAAATATATCAAATGATTCATCAGTTATCAAAGTCGTTGCAGAATATTGACTCGTCCGTCTTTTTATCAAGCAACTTAAAGTTTCTCCCAGCAATAAGTTACATTTTCTAGGATTTACTTAATTGGATGAGAAAAACAAACAAGCAGGTGTCTCCTAAACATTTCGCTTAATTAAGGAAGTCAATCATCTAATTAACATGACCTCACAAATCCAAAGCGCAACAGCTGTCTGGCTTCTCGAATGCATGAAAACACATTAAATTTCACACATTACGTGATTATAAGGTAAAATATCTACACACTATCAGTTCAGAAGCACCATAATGCTTTTACACAGGTGCTCTTCATGCCATAAACCTGTTTAAAAAGGACCCTGTTTACCTTCGAGGTCTATCGCTGTTTGCTTTATTCGATTGCTTTTCTATATTTTTCCACATGCCTGCAGCTGTTGAGAGCGAGGGAAAGATGAAAAGCACCGATAGGCAGGTCCGCGTATGTATGTGGGTGCATGAATGCATTACAGCACTTGAATCTTATCAGCTAAAATCACTAAACCCCGGGTTTTCCCCGCCATTCTCCATCTGCTGGACTGCAGCAGGGTGGCAGATTCAGAGGAAACAAGACGATAAAGAGGGATTTTAAGATAAGATTTCACCCTTTTTTGATGTCAATGTTTTGTCTAGTCAATCAGAGAATAATTTCCTCAGTAGATGTTCTTTGAACGGGTGAAAGACATTTACTTGCAGGTTAAGGAGGAGCCCAGACGGTGGCAGGCGTCTCGGGGTGGGGGAGGGTGGAGATGGGGAGCAAACAAAGCACATGTGGGCTTCAGCTTTTGTGAAGATTTTACTTCTTTGGGAAGTAAACAGCAGCAATAGTTTAATCTGTTTTCAAAATTACCAGATAAACTATAAAAACACAGCACTTGAATTGGTCAGTATGGTGCATTTTTGATTAATTTGCATTATGATGCACAAAAAAAGTTGAGCCAGGTTTAAATTTCTGCAGCAGTTTTTTTGCTTTAGCCTCCCTGCAGGGCCAGTAAATGAGTAGGAACAATATGTACGTGTTTTCCAGATTTCCCCTCAGTAACCTGGGTCTCTGTGTGCATGTAAACAGTCTGTGCGTGTCAAAGGTTCAAAACATGTTTACCTTCACAGCGGCCGTATTGACACGTCTCACATCTAAAACTGCTGTATTTTCACTACAAACCTGCCCCATATTTCACGTCAAAACACAGCAGCTCGCCTCTGGGGAATAGTAAACACTTTCTCCTTCTCCTTTTTTTTTTTTTTTTAACTCCATCAGGAGTCACATACCAACAGGAGTCGGTCAGACACAAAGTCAAACACAATAATACATCTGTGTTCAGAGCTCATAACCAGTCGCATTGTTTGATATGAGAGCAGCTCAACGCCTTTTTTTTTAAAATCTTGATCTCCAGACTGAGAGACTCCAGTTCTCAGAGGAACAGCAGACAATATCCGCCGTTTGTTTCGTTCACTCGGCCGCGGCGTGCCAAGACCTTGAGCCGGGTCTGTGGTTATGACTGGATTCCCCGGTCGTCGGGTGGCACTGCCTCCCGTCGGGGCTGCGGAGGGATGGAGGAGGATGGATGGAGGGTTCAGGTTCACACAAGTAGCTGTAAACAATAGTAAAGAGCCCCCACCACCACCACCACCATTCCCATGCTGTGGAGGACGGAGGCAGCTGTGGAGGGTGGAGGTGGGGGGGCTCCGAAAAACACCTGTGGGCAGCCCATTTGTCAAGTGATTTGTGGGAAGGAGCGTAGGAGTGGTGAGAAGAGAGGAAGGAGGGCAAAGAGGGGTGTGTGAGGAGGAGGAGGAGGAGGGCTTATGGAAGGATGGGGGGGGGGGTATCTTGGAGTATTATCAGTGGACCACACACAATGAAACTCTTGTTGATTCCCCTCTCAAACACACACACACACACACTCACACACAAACACACCTGCACATCTACAAGAATCCTGCACTTCCTGCAGCTTTCGGTGACCTTGTGCCATGTTCAAGTGCAGCTCAAGAATAAGACATTCCAGTATTTCTTTTCAATCTGTTGGTCCATTTAATAATCCTTCACACTCAAAACTAAAAGCAATCCAAAGGAAACTAAATGCTGCCAACAATTCATGCTTTGAACCAAAGTTTTCTGCACAAACAGACTGTTATGATACACGAACCTTTATGTACAAACACAAACAAACACACAGATGATGTGCGACATTTAATGGTCTGTTTTCACCCCTCAGTCAGTGTGACGGCTCTCAAAGTTCAACATGAGTTCAACTGATAATGTGAGTTATCACAACTTGGATCTCAAAGCTGCACTGATCGATATTTCATATTAGCAGCGGATCAAATGACCATGTGGAGTGTAAAAGGGGTCATTCGTAGTGATGAACCCTCAGAGATTCATCGCCGCCTCTGCAGCTCGCCTTTCCTTTAACAGAGCCTTTACTGACTCTCAGCTTCATATCTTCATTTGTTGAGATGAAGCCCAAAAAATTCACTATTTGTTTCTATTTGTGAGCAACTAGCTGGTGAGAATAGTGCAGCATTTAGCAGCTAAAGAGCCAAGTATTTATGAAAAAGGTGAGAAATAACAGAGCAGAGGTGATATACGACTGCCATTGTGCATCTTCTTGGTGTTTTAATGATTGATTTTAATGATGATAATGATTAATTTAAATGATGAATGTCAAAAATATATTTACAGCTTCTTCAAATGCATCAATGTGGCAAAAATAACTATTTTCTATAGTAATTTCAATGGTTTTATTGTAGTTTTCATCCGTTATGATATCACTGTACTCGCCAAAGTAAATGCTGAGATCTGAGAACAATAATTTGTAATCAGATTACAATCAATCTTTTTGTAAAGTACAAGATTATCCAGATTATCTCAGCCACTTTATTTGTTAGTAATAATCCCCTGTTGTAAATTTAGGGCAAGTACAGTACATGTTGAAGTCAGGCAGCGGGCTGAGATGGAGGATTACCACAGACATTGTGGTTTACTTTATTATTGTTCACAATTGTTTTCTTTTCTCAATAAGTTTGTCTGACAAAAGGGTTTTATTTAAATCCACTGACTGCTCAGGTTTCTTGGCTCGCCTGACTCATTTCTTGCCATGTCACGGTGTTTTCTGGTTTCAGGAATGAACTTGTTGAGTAAATATTGACAGGAACAATACAACACTACAAAAAAAAACGTGGCCATCGTGGAGTTGGAAATAACTTTAGAGGGACACGAGCGCTCCAGAGACAAAAGTTAGTGCAAATTTATGCTGAAACATGTATAAATTAACTTCCAGAGAAAGGCACACGGGGAAAATCCTCTGCTCAGAGCTCTCCTCTTTGATTAGGCGGTTGATCTTTTAACAGCGTCCAATATCAGGGCTGAGGGAGTGGGGGAGGATTTGATATTTAAGCATCTCTTTATCCTCTCCCTTTTGAAATGTCAAGTTCAAAGATCCAGATCAGCGGCCTTGATCTGTGAGCTAAGACGACCCGGAGAATTACCCCGGCAACTCCTAACCGTCCTCGCAGTGCAGAGACGTCCAAGTCGCAAGACGTACACATGGAGTGTTATTAACTGTGATTATATTAAGAGTCTGTAAACAGGCTTTTGATGTTTACGCCTCGTACTCCCGCTCTGACCCGCCGTAATCGAGTCAAACCGGTGTTTTTTCTGCAGCGAAACGCTCAAAGTCAAAGTGTGATTGAGCCTTTTCTAATTGAATAAAACTCAATTCAATTAGGACACTTTCCCATGCAGCCGCTCTGATGTAACACTCCGATCCCACACTGCCTGAAGACCTTTCTTTTTTTCGGTTTTGTGTGATTTTTTTTTTTTTAAAAGCCACATGCGAAAGATTTTGGTTTCTTTAATGAGGAGAAGTGATGGATATGTTGGTGTCAGTGTGCCAGTGTCGGTGAAAGAAGCACTGCCAGTTCATTTAGAGGCAAACAGAGCCTGACGCCCTCTGAACAGGAGCCAAGCCAGGCAACGCACTGAAATAATACTAATATACTGAAGATTAAGAAGGAAAAATATTATGTTTTCCAACTGAGAACATTGGTACAAGACTTCTGAGCTATGGGTTCACTCCCTCTTCTTTTTAAACATTTATTAACAGTATATAAATACTGACAAATAGTTTAAAACTGCTGTGGGTTGATTTAAGAGAGTTTATTAATGTATTTGTCAACTATAACTCCACATTTGGGCACATGTTAGTGTATTTAAACAGTCATAATTACTCTTTATGGCTTTAAGACTTCCTGTGTTGATACAAAAACAACTTTTTAAGCTCGACGGATTACGTTTCATTTACCTAACACCGTTTTTTTTATCA